>JAJONI010000210.1:0-32363 GCA_022190145.1 Pezicula rhizophila
AATTTTAGAGCAAACACACATTTGGTCATGTGGTCTCGCCTTACAAAGTTTGGTATATCTTGAAGATATGTTGTATTTTTGAATAGCTCATGTAGATAGGAGAGCTTGTCTTTCAAAAAATTGCAGAAGTCAAGTTTGGAAAATAAAGATATCTTTGTACTGAGACATAGACTTGGCATTATGAGGAGATGTTGAATTTGAAGAAAAGTTAACATTAAAATGGTCTTCAGTAGATCATATTTGCCGTTCACTTCTACTAGTATAGCAGTTGTGCTGTGACAAGCAAATGCACTCTCACTTTCGCCGGGCGTTCTGCTACTGGACATGAGCTGGGGGGGCTTGAAGTCCGCCTCACTTATTATGAAGATCTCCACAGATACAAGCAAAGCTGTATTTATCTGTGATGACACAATTTTGTCACTCTTTCTGGTAGGATGGATATCTCCTTGGAGAAATGGAGGAAAGGAAGACCATGCGGCAAGGAATCCTGAATATATGAATTCGAAGGTCTAAGAAGACTATTTATAATAGTTAGATAGAGAGAAAGCTGCTTGACGTGATATCCATCGTGATGTCACAGCACTTAAGTCATGATTGGATAAGTGTAGTGTCGAGCAATCAACTAAACGTAACATAAGCGCCAGGAGTAACTAAGCGACAAGTCATAAAGACATTGCAAATTTGGACATTATACATACAAATATAACAACTATTCTTTGTCCCACATCAAACCACCCAAACAATCAAATAATCCCACCTATCTTCCCCGGCTCAGCAATCATCCCAAAAACTACAAATCCCTCGCCGCCAGCAACATAGTCACCATTCTTCGTAATACTCCCCTCTCCAATCACCACCTCAGCTACAGTACGAAAGCCAAAATGTATATAAACATCTCTAGCATGCGTACTCGTTGCTTCCAGCCATACCGGGATACCTTCTTGCTTAGCCTTTTCAAGATACGGTTCTATTACTGCTCGAACGGCGCCTATATACTAGTCAATATTTGAAGCGATCTTAACAGTAGAAGAAAAAGAAAAGAAAAAAATTTGAAAAAAAAGATAGATTTGGAGAAGGAAAATACAGTACTTGCCTTTGTCATTTCTACCTGGATCCCTAGCAACAATGTTCAAATACCAAAACCTTCTCCCACCCAAAACCCTCTCCTTAATCACATCCAAACGATCGGCGAAATCCAACAAAACAAACGGTGATGCATCTCGATCAAATTCACTCTTCTTAATTCCAGGAGGAAACCCTACATTCGCCAAAAATGACCCAAAAAATCAGCCAAGCTTTTCTTTCTCTTCATATGGAAACTCTACAATGAGCATATACACATCAGACGTTCAGAAGTAAAGCAAACTTACACAAAGCAACAGCTGCCCCCTCTGCTGCCCAAATAATCTCACCACCACCCTCAATCTTAGCAGTAATATGATGAACCCAATGCTTCATCCAACGTTCTTCTGCGATAATACCATCTTGTGCACCGGGTGATAATGGTTCCGTTGCGAGAATTACCGAGCGCTCGAGGGGATCATTTGTGAAAGCACGGGTGAAGAGACGAGCTACTGGTTGTATATATTCGTGCTTGCCAACAGAAGTTGTGATCTTATCAATTGATGCCATGGTTTTTTTCTTTCTTCTTTTAGGTTTTTAGTGAAATGAATTAATTGATAATAAAGAGAAAGAGCTTGTGTTACAAGGGAATGGAATTATGGTTTGTAAAGCACCGTCCTGTCTGTTGAGTCATCGCGTAAGAATAAAGGGCGTGTCGCAAACGTGGCATAGATAGGGTTGAAAGAGCAGGCCTGGGTCTTTTTTTTTTAAAAAAAAAATCCAGAGTTAATTAAGAATTAGCCAAATTAGGTATATTAAATGAGAGGAGTTTGAGAAGGTGTTGTATATATAACTTTAAAGAGCCAATGTGAATAGGGGGGAAGTGGCCGAACTTCTATCTCTTCGGAGCTCAATCCTCTTAGTTACCCACTTATAAGCTATATCCTAACTTGCCCGATGCCGTCGATACACTTCATTAGTGCCCTAAGGTTAAAGATCGAAGGGGTTGAATCTTATTTAGACTCTTGGAAGCGAAGTGTATACCCAGTAGATTTTCTCATTCTTCATTCTCTTCTACCGTCTATAGGATTCTGGTTTGTTAAAACAACAGTCTAAACTTATGGAGGCGTGCCTCTGCACAATCATTCGAGGGAATAAAATAAAGTTACAAGAAGAAGGTCGCTGATCTAACTTATTCCACATTGATATAGACTGACTACCAGCCCCCCCCCAAAAACGCCACAATGCAATATCGTTCAATACAAGCGGGACTATTACCCTGTCCACGCACATCTAAGTATCTTCCAGAAACCAGCCTTTTTGCAAATATGTAATCAAGGGCTAGCCCATCCGCCAGCAACATCCACCCATTCAGCTAAGCAACTTCCCTGTTTGCCTTCAACATCCACAATATCTGTATCACATCTGCATCTGCATCCGACACCGTTCTCCTTCACAGCATCCCAAGATTCCCAGTAATCGTCTTCTTCTTTTCGTTTTTTCTCATCCAAGGTGGTCTTTTCAAGGAAGGGTGTGCGTGCCAACTGGCGTGCTGGGGCGTTAGCGGGACAATGTTGGATGGTGGTGTGTCTGTAACCGAAATCTCTGAAATAATGGATATCGCGAGGTGCAAGTAGAGCGCCTGCGGCTAAGGAGTGAATAGGGGCATCTCCCCACTAGGTCTTGATCAGTACAGAGCCAAAACAGATATAGCTTTGGAAAACTTACTCGTTCCATCCAAAAGCCTCCACTGCGATCCATCATCTGAAAGAAGTCTTCATATTCCTTACTTCTGAACCAACTGAGTCTTGCAATTTCAAAATTGGACCAGAAATGGCACATGTTATATTTCTCGCCTTCCATGGCCTCGGGATCAATATCTGGCAAAGATGCTCGGGATGGGTCACCTCGTAGAATCTCTTCTGGCAGTGGATGCTTGTCTTCCTTTTCTTCTTCCTTTTCTTCTGGTTGGGGCTCAACAAACATTTCCCAAAGACCCTGAGAGGTCAAGTTGTTGACTCTCTTGTATGCAGAAGCGTATCGCCAAATGTTTGGTACAGTCTCCTTCAATTCTTTCACTGCGATGGTGAAACCGTATGTCTTGTTCGCCTCGATCATCTTGAGGAAGGGATCACTAATTATGTTAGCCAAGTTTTCATCACTGGAATAAGCAAACGTACTATGTAATATCACAGAAATACTTGATCTCTGGTTCCAGGCGCCAATACCATTCATACTTGGCAAGAAGCTCGTGCTTGTAGAAAAATCTGCGCATTGTTAGTATAGCCGGCCATAGTACGTAGAAAGTATCACAAACCCAGAGTAGAATCTGCACATGGCATGGTAACTCTCCATACCACCATACATGATTGCTGCGTCTCCTTGCTTTGCGATACCCTCTTTTGCAACCTTGGGATCTATCCAGTCAGGAAATCCCCACATCTTTGGGTCAATTTGTCCAAATTCCACCGGGGAGCTTGTGTAGTTCTGGATCGTCTCTCTGAACGTAGAATTGAATTCGCCATCGTTCAAGAAGACATATGGGTAGTGATACCAGCGGTTGAAATGCCGCTCTATGGATTTGATCGATTGAATTACACCTTCTAACTCTTTATTCCTTGCTAAGACTACGAATGCAGCATTTGCTCGGGGTTGCGACGTATCAGGCTCTAAACAGCCTGTCACAAAGACTTTGTCATGTTCTTCACTAATTTTCCTGCGAGGCAAAGTTCAGTAAAGCGTACCAAGAAAGTTTCGAGTCCAAAGGCTTGGCATACCTGATGGCTGGCGGTGCGCCAGCTGGCATTAATATCCCCACTGGAGAAGAGGGATGGCGAACGAAAAGAACCAAAATCAATACAACAACAATGCATGGGAAAAGGAGAACAACGCCTAAAGGTATTGAAATGCGTGAATTGCCCTTTAACCGCAAGGGCCGCCGAAAAAATGCTAGTCTGGAAATTGCTTTGTTCTTGGAAGAGCTAGGCTTTACTTCATCCAAGACGGGGAGGGGAGGTGTTGTAGGAATCCTCTTCAGGACTCTCTGTACAAATCCCATTGATGCGGTGCTGGTTATAGAAATTCTCGCGAAAAGCTCTTTTTATGCGGGAGCGGACAGACTGGGAGCCCCAAAGAAACACAGACAGGTCTAATCGGGGGTCGCAATTATTACAAGGCGTATTCGGAATCGCAGGAGAGAATGGAAGGAGGACCGCGGGAAGACTGTTGAGCTCTATGTGCCAGTGTTGGATGGCGCTGTAACGAGTGGATGGGAGGAGAGATCCTCGAGGACGGTCAGAATGCGTTGTGATGACGCGTCGGATAAAGAAGTTTGGCCTCCAGCAGCAAAAGTGCAGCAGGCGATTGTTAACGTATTATAGCATCCGATGCTGAAGAAAAGTGTGCAGCGGGTGTCGATGGGGGTGGTCGAGATGTTGGAGGTGTGGAGGTCAGGCCAGAGGTTCGTTTGATCGTTTCTTGCAGTGCGATAGGAGAGAGAGATGTGGTGAAAGAAGGCAGGAAACTAGAGGTCTATCTCGGCTAAAGATCCTTGCTGGTGTGAATTGGACGACCCCTGATTTCTTCTGTCTAGGAACCTGAAAGATTCAATGAATGAATGAATGAATAAATAATGATTTTATGACTGTGACAACAGCATGAGACGGAGATGTAAATCTTTATACCTGCACGGTCACTTTTTTTTTTTTTTTTTTTTTTAAAAAAAAAGGGCTTGTTTTGAAGGACGGTGGTTGTTTTTATAAGAAGAGCCTTATTACCTACACCTTATTATTATTCCTCACCATATCACCACATCAGTCAAGTCTCGACTACTCACCCAACAACAGAGGCAGAGGCAAACTCCACTGTACGGGGTACCCACGTAAATATGTAATAATGAGCACGCTACCCACACACCCCTCCCGAGCAGTGTCTATTTCCATCACAAGTCTTATGCGCGAGAAAACTTTCTGCATCCCTATCCACTGCTGAGGCTGAATCTTGCACAATCTTGCACACTGTATGGGCTAGATGCCCAATCCCCTTTTCCATCCTGTGATGTCCGTACATGGAATCTCCATAGCTTTCCTCTTGTGGAGCTGCACACCGGTATTGCAAATCCGGCACTATTAAACCGTCCCAACTTCTAACCTATCAAAAGTCTGGTACGGAGAAGGTCGGTTACACTGCTCAAAGCGCAACACTGCACTGACAAACACTCGTATCGAGAGCCTCAATATTCAAAAACGGTCTGACCTCAATAAATAATTCAGGCAGGCACACGACCGCAATTACAATTCCCAAGAAGCTGTAGGGGTTCAGCCCTACAGAAATCCATTCAATCATGTCAAAAGTCACTCCCAAAAATCTGGAATACGACACTACACTACCTCCATTTCTCCAACGCCTGCGAGGGCAAAATTCAGGAAGAGATGGCCGCCACGACTTTCAAACTGCCCGACCCAAGCACGCACGGAATGGGGATGATGAACGAGAGAATGAACCAGTGTACTTCGATGAAGTGAGTGGCGAGACATTGACCAAGGGAGAATGGGAGGAGCAGGAGAAGGAGAAGGAGAAGGAGGGTAATGAGTCTGTTATCGAAGAAGAGGGTGATCTTAAGAAAACCGATGAAGACAATAGTGAGAAGAATTCTGGAAAAGATGGCAAAGAGAAAGAGAAGGTTGCAGCAATTGGCGCTGGGAAGAAGAGGAAAGCCGGGAGGGTCATTGGTGGCGACGAGGACCTAGATGGACAGAATGGCGAAGCTGCGGGGTTGAAGAAGCTTGTGATGGAAAAGAAAAATGAGGTTAAGAAAGCAGACAAGGGAGCGAGTGCGAAAAAGGGGAAAAAGATAAAGCTGAGCTTTGGAGACGATGAGTGATGTTGAGTGGTTTGCTTATGGAATGGGCACAAATAAGGCGTTGGGTCCGGACTGCTATTTTGATACCCTAGGCGCAATTTCATACGAGGCCTTCATTTGAGGCTTTGATATCAAAACAGACGCAAAGGCGAAGTAAACGCAGAGGAAAGACTTTTATTCAAAGTTTCGCGTGGTCTTTTCCGCCTTTGAAGATCCTTAAATCCATGGCCTACTTCCATGCAAGAGCTATGCAACCATTTGACGCCAGGCCCGAAGCGGATTCAACATCAAAAGTAGATGATGAACCGAAAACATAACGCTAATGCCCCCAGCACCTGCTAGTATCCACAACGCCCGCAAAAGCAAAAACCCATGCAGTCAATTACTGTCCCTTTAGTAACTAGAGTTTTAAATCCAGGTGTCACACAGGTAAGCTTCATCAAGCTGCTTGTTGCTTCATAACGAAGTCCCAAAGCATCTTGACTAGCGTGTCTGGTAAAGTGTACAGGTCGACATGGAACTCGCCCTCTGGAATAAATTAGCTCTTGAAACCCAAGGAATGGCTAAAGAACATACGCTCAGCATCGTTCTTCGTGTATGTGTCCTCCGATTTGTTGTCATGGATCATTTGCACAACTTGCAGCAGATCGTCTTCGGTCAACTTCACAAGTCCATCGGCCAACTTCTCCATATCGACGTTTCCAGCAGCCCGCTTCCGCTTTTTCTCACTGTCCTTTTTACGGTTGCCATTCTCATCCCCGGGGACAGGGCCAGTCTCACGCAATATATCAATGAGCGCAGCACTGGGGTTCTTGAAGGTAACCTGATGCTTAGCCTCATATCGACCCTTTGCGAAGTTCAGATCGTGTGGGATGCTATTCTTGCCGCCTTTCTCCGTGGTGAATAGATCGATTGTCATGTCAAATTCTCCCCAGCCCTCATTTTCGCATCGAAAGGGTGGCTTTGTAAAAGCTAAGAAATGGCATCATATTAGTTAATTGCAGAATGTGAACTTTGTGGCGCGTAGACTTACTCTGAATAGGGTTCTTGAATGAAGGATGAAGGTTGTAAACAGCTTTGGTAAAGCAGCTGGCAGTCTTCTCTTCACCAGCATCGTCTAGCAAGAATATCTCAATATTCCAGCTCTTCATTGGAAACCCCTCCATCTCAGAGGGCTTATCACTATGGAGTAGAAAGTCAGCATTCCTTACTGATCTGAAAGAGGTACCACATCTTTGTTGCGGGCGTACATGTTACGCTGCTCCGTGATTAGTTTCACGGTGCGCTTGATCTGGTATTTTGTTAGTATTGCTCTTGCAGGAGATGGGATATTTCTCAGCTTGCTTTTGAGACTTACATCGGCAACCATAATGAAGTTTTGCTTTGAATGCGTGAACTAAGATTGCTTGACTATGGATGGCGAAGGTCTGAATTGAATACAAGGTGGTTTGCGACAGGATGCGCTTGAGAGTTGACGAGCCGCGTCGTGGGGTTCGCGATATTCGACTTAGCGCGCATCCAATGGCGCCTTGTCGCCTGAGGCGATAATAGTATAGCAGACCTGAGGAAATCGGGATGAACCTTGACAGACCAGTATAATGGTAGGTACTATATCTTCTTCACACAGGTAACTGCGTACCTATAACATACAGTAACGTGTGGTCTCTATCTAGCCAGTCCAGTGCTGCAACTTTCATAGGGATGGATGGGTATTAGACAGGATGGGGAATATTTCTTCAGAGAGTTTATTGCATCTAGTGCACAACAGCGTAAGGTTCTTTTTTAGTTAGGACTTAACCAAACCTCAATGAGTAGATGATTTCACAAAGCAGATCAAGACATGTTTAAAGTCAAGGGGCAAAGGAAGGACTACTATTGAAGTCTTTAAGTCTAACTACAGCATCATGCATTGCCATGGTCTCGAATTCGAAAGCTGGCATATCCTCCATCATGATGCATCACATCTATGACTCTGCTCCGTTAAAGATCAGGCTAAGGTCCCCTTTGTGAACCCATGGTACAGAAGTGCTTACGTATAAGCATGGGGAATCGAGGGGTGAATGTATGGGATGGTGAATATTCGTATCTCGTGATAAGGGTTATGGTGCTGTGTTGTTGTGCTTGGGGGGGTTGCAGAAGGGGACAGGGAAACGTGATGGTTCGATGATTAAGACTTGTTGAAAAGGACCTCGTTCTCTTGTTGGGCCTTGATGAAAGCCTCCTTGAATAGGTTGGCATCTATTTCTTAAGTTAGCGACGCTCTCGCCCATAGAAGCTGGAGTACTCACTTTCAGAGTTGGCGAATCGGATAGCAAGGGTCTGAGCTTCTGGTTCACCCTCACTGACATCAGCGGCAGCGTTCCAAACCCAACTGCGGTCACTTCCAACATTAGGAGAAAGCTTCATATCAGGCACAACTATGACGGAGTTAGTGATGATCTCTAAAATACAATGTAATCTCCGACTCACCATAGTGGTTAGCGCAGACCTTCAATGTCTTGTCTCTTCGCATGACCAATCTTGTCTTGCCGTTCTCCTTGTGCTTCAGAAGTCGGACATCACCAGTGCCACGCTCTCTCCACTCGTTAGATTCTTTGACGAACTTAAAGAGCTTCGCGCGCATCTTGAAGGTCTGTTCCTCTAGCTCCTCGTTGGTCTTGACTTCAACTTTCTCGGTAAGACGGATAACTGGCTCAAAGTGAACATCCTCGGACTCTGGCGCCTCATCCTGTACGCAAATAACTTAGAGACTGTTGAATAATGCAAAGTGGGGCTGGATCATACCTCTGGGTTCTCGGCGGCGGCAGCGTCCTTTTGAGCCTTTGCAGATCCAGACGTCTCTCCGCGGTCCTCATCCTCATCTTTCTTCTCCTTCTTGGCTCCCCCACCAAACATTGCGAATACGTTATCGGAGACACCAGAAGCAGCAGCAGTCGCCTGCCCAGTTAAAGTCTATATGTATCATCAGCTACCCGACTTATAGATCTTCTAGACGATTTTTGGGGAAATAAAGACATACCGATCCTTCAACTGGGGTCTCCTCCTTTGCAGGCTCTTCTTTAGGGTTGGTAGCAAGCTCAGTCTCAGTCTTTGCAACTTGAGAATCCGAGGCGGCGGTCTCAGCCGCAGGATCGAGCTTAGTATCGCTAGCGGACATATTGTCTTATCAATCTCTATTAATGGTAATGTTTTGGTTGTGAAGAAATATGCGATCCTGGGTTGGTTGATATTTATGATCGCGGGGTGTGTTGTCTTGCACAAACAGACCCCTCGCCAGAATCTGCTTTGTTGTGAAAAGGTGGATTAAGCGTAGCGCGAATGGGGTGTGAATATCAGACGGAAATGGAAGGTGCCCCACCCCCTTTTCTCTGCATTGCATTTGAGGATGAGTCGCTAGAGGAAACTCACTCAGTGACATCTAGAGTGGGCTATTTTCCCTCCTGGTTAAGTACATAAGCACATCTCAGAGCATCATAATCTTTTTGTCTCGCACTATTATACAGGTCACTATCTTGAACATAACTGTGATAGGGATATATGGTTAAGAGTTGAAAGGAGTTACGCTCGCTACCTATCAACACCATTATCAATTACCCCAGCAAGTGGCAATGCAAACTCTGGATGGTATTCTCAAAATCTACTCCTTCATCCAGCCAATCCACCCGTACCTATGACCGTAATCCAGACATCATCGCCGAAAACAAGGACAAACTCCATTGGCAAAATGAAATCCTCCTAACGTCCTAAAACCCATAAGAAAGGTAACCATACTCCATGCCACTATCAAATCCTAATATTCATTTGTGCACACGCTTCCCTGCAGTCTCAGTGTCTGACAAGAGCATGCAGTTCAAAGGTCTCCCTTGCAAGAACCTCCCTTAGCCGACTTCTTGCATGTCTTCTTGACATACTCAGTATACTCGACGTACTGGGAGTTCCCGAACGCTGCCTTGGCCTTGGTAGTTCTACGTGATTTCCTTGATTTCTCCGCTGCATCCCGCCGAGATCTCTTCAGCTCTTCGGCATGTCGTCGGGTAGCAAGTTTTGCTCTCATCTTGTATTCATCATACTCTGCTTGTTTACCCTGCATCTTCAGCCAGAGAAGCTTGGATCGTATTTGTGCCATCAGCAAGCCGTTACTAATAGGTTCTCGAAGGTGATGTAGAGACTCCGAAATTTTAGCCTCAGCCTCAGAGAGTTGTATTCCCAACTCCTTCGACAGAATTGCACTTTGCTTAGCTGCCTCGTATGACACAGACTTGGCGACGTCAGTGATGCGAGAGCCGAATAATATTACTTTTCCATCCGGACCTTGGAAGGACTGAGTGGTGTTCCGTGCTTTACTGCCGATACTTTCCACTGCCGTGCGAAGTTGTGCAAATGTCTGGCCCGCAATATCTTTGGAGTAGTTGATTTGCTTTTCGCTTGGAAGCAGAGACGAGAGACGATCCCATACCATTTGCATGTTCTGATAAGTATTCGTCCCAAAGTCGACCTGGAACGTTTCGTTGACTCGAGGTTTCTTTGTGGTAATGATGGAAATATTCAGTACACCATACGCCTCCCTCTTGGCTAATGATAGAACTAGCCCTTCATCAGAGCTGTATATCCTCTCAAAGTCGACGGTGAGGTTGCTTCGTGTAATGTTGATAGACAGGGCTTCTTTGGAGAGCCAGCTAAGCTTCGTCGCTGTAGGTATGCGGATCAAGATTTCCCGATCGCCCAAAACCTGAGCACCACACACAGTGGATTTGTTTGCGGGTTTTTGAATTGTTGGTTTTGACGGCTTCCCAACGTCTACAGAAGACAACACCGAAAGACTGTTCGGTTCAGGAGACTTAGCCTCGATGATGGTGATGGTGCGTGTCGATGTCTGTACCGCTACAGAAGCTGAAGTGGATAGAGATCCTACCATGGACGTGGTATACAAGCTGGATGCCGTAGACATTGGCATAACTGACATGGCTTTGCTGTTGATAGAGATTGCTGGTGCCGAGGCAGATCGATAGTTAGGAATGCCCCGGAGTACAGTCGCAAAGACGATCAGAACAAGCATTCCAACAGGCAGAAGCGCTCTCCAAGCTGCGCTGTTTCGAGCACGTTGTAAGCCGACGCTTTCAGTGAAGTTGTAAGATGTTTTCTCCAAGTCCTCTGGGTTGGCCACAAGTATCTCCTTCTTTTCTGCTCCGCATGAGGATTTTGAGGTTTCCACCTTCTCGTGAAGACCCGTGAGATATGCTAAGTTTCGGTTCATCTGTCTAGCATCGATATTCAAGAAGGATTCCAGATCTATTGGTAGTCGTTGATGAATGATGTTACCTCTGCCACTCGCGTCTCGTGATTCTAAGCACATATGGATCGAGTGCTGGTCCAGTGACATGCAGTGAGCTCTGTCGAGTAACTTCTTATGCGAAATCACAATCGATGGAACACCATGACGGCTCAAGAACTTTCTCGTGAGAGTTCTAGTTCTCTTTGCATCTGTATTGTCGCCATCGGAACAATATAAGACGGCCACATGAGGAAGTTCCCATTGTGGCTCAATGATGAACCCTTGGCCATCTGGAACAGAGTGATATGTGAAGTTATCTTCCAGAATCAGTTTGATGACGTCTGGTTTTTCTGGTATATCCTCAAACTTCATGGTCTCAGCAGATACGCAATCTTCCACGTTGATCTGATACCGGGAAGAATGCATGAGCTCAATTTCAGGCGTTTGTTCAGAACCGAATTCGGAGACTGGTACAACATTGTACAGCTGAGACATAGAAGTGCGAAACCCGCGAGGACTTTGTCCAGCGTCAACAGATGCAGTAACTGAACTGGCGACCTTACGTATGATATCCTGCTTCGCAACGTGGCTGCCAACGTAGAGTATTCGAAGGGGCTCTCTCGTCGATAGGCTTCGCTTTGCCATGGTTTGGCGGATGGTAAGGACAAGGCGCTTTGGAGGGCTTTGCATCGCCATGGCCTGAACCACCTCAGCAGTCTCATTTTCGTTGAAGTCTTCCACGGTATGTTTAACAGAGACGTTCTCGACGCCGAGGCTAAATGGCTCTTCGAATTCGATAGACTGTGTGAGAGGCTTGTCAATATCGTCGAGTAACACAGTAGAGCTACGCCCTATTGTTGGTGTATCTGTGGGGTGATCAAGGCCAGGAAAGGTGGGTATGGGAGCTGATGTCTGGTGTTCCTCATCTCCACTCTCATCTCCGCTCTGTTCAGTATCTGCAAGACTCGCAATGTCGTAGGGTCGTCCGAGTTCTAGAGAAGCAACAGATTCTGTAGCATTGCCATCACGGCTCTCCTCGTCGGTATCGATGAAATCATAGGCAGACTCTCCGAGTGTGCCCTCGTCAGACGGGGTCTCGCTGCGTATTGACATGGTTGAGGAAGAGACGTCCTGAACCCAAATATTTATCCGCGTATGCGTATCAGATCGTGATGGACGTTGTTCTGGACCGGAGGATTTATTTGGGATTAAGTTAGGATTAGGCAACGAAGGAAGTTGCTCGCTGGACGGTTCCATGTCGTTAGCCTTATGACTGCTTTATGCCTCAAAGAAACCGAGGGTTGGATTCAGGCTGGGAACGCAAGAGGGTAGTAACTCGAATACTCTTAGAAGACAGGAGAATATCCTACTTTTATTGTACAGTAAGGTGAGGCTCAGACGGTTCCCCAATATTCGGGATATTTGAAAGGAATACGGTAGCGTGGTTTAGTTGGGGAATGGACTGGTATCGTCACTGCCTGTAGATGCCTACTAGTAAACCGTCCGGGCGCTGGTGGAATGTGTCAGAGGTCAGGAGTTCAAAGTTGATGGGCCAGCGCATGTATTGCCTTGAATGGCGCAGAGGGGTATGGAAAGAAGAAGGCTGTATACAAAAGTGCAGGACGACGTATTGTGTAAAGACGAAGTCGGCGTAGAGGGGAAGTTGGGAGAGAAGTGTCTGGAGGTTGTCGTGGTACGAGGGGTAGTAGGTGGAGGCGCGGCGCTAGTCACTTATCTAATCGCGACGGATGCTTATCGGCAGAGCAAAAGAGTTCCCCAATCCAAACCCCCCCAAAAGATCATTATTGACCCCTTCAATAGTAGGGTTCAAAAGAGTATATACTTATGACTTTTGTTTGCGAGTTTCCTCATCATGACTCCCATAATGCCCAAAGGTGCTTTTGGTGTAGAGAGCACTTCTTCACCTATTTCCTCATCTTAACTAACCCTTAACCCTCTTCCAGTAGTAGTATCCTCTCGTTTAGCTTTCTTGCTTCTGACCAGTTTCTCATAGGCTGGCTGCTCTTGATGACGTTTAAATAATGGACATCGACACGTAGCCGTCTCGACCTAACCTCTACGGCCCATTCAAATGCCCAGTCTGGATCCTGATGCTACTAAATACTGTATAGTACCATTAGTTACTCACCGTCTCCACATCTTTCCTCTACCTGACAATTGACTGGATTATTTTTTACAAAAAGATTCTGGTTACTCCAGCATCTGCTGTTTGGGGGCCAAGTGCATTGTCGTTGTTCTCTTTAATTATCCGTGAAAAATAAGTTCTTGGTTGTTTTTGTGCTCTTTCCTAGGTAATTCTTACACAGTATAACTAGGTATGAAGGCAAAGTTATTTTCTTAGTATGTCCCCATTACTTGTCTAGTAACTAAGTTACATATTAGACGAGTGGTTGCATTCGGCCTTTTGGTTTTACCCCATAGTCACATATACCTGGTACCCCACCTATTGCGTAGATTTAAGTATGTAGGCAAACAGGATTCCTACGTTTTGTCCGCCACAACCTTTATATTCATACATAGCTCAAGTAGCTACAGTCCTCATGTTCGATAGGGTCTATTCCAGCCGAAGAGCGCGCTCTATTACTGGGATTGAAGGAGAAGGAGATTTTCTACCATGTGGTTGTCACTGTCTGGTTTGTTTGTCTCTGACTCTTAGCGGAAATTATGTTTGCTAATATCTAAATCTTTAGGATGCTCTTGTAGATACTTTGTAAAGCTTTTAGTTGAGAAGACACTTCTCCAACCTCTAGAAGGATTGTATGCAATGGTTTGTGTCTCCAATCTCAAGGATGTACTATGGTTTACACATACTCAAAAGGCACCAAGGCATTTACGAAATATTTTTCTTCGTAACGAGTATAGAGGACGTCTATAAAAAGTTTAATCGTACATAGGATCATATCTACATTCTCCCTTCTTTGTTCTTTTGCGCATTAATTCAGAAGTACCTAGTGCTCCTTCCTCGATCAAAGTTCCCGACAATCTCGATTCTCTACTTGGGCTCTCCTATTACCTTCATATCACTCCTTCACACCCTCCCTTCTTAACACCACCTTCTCCCCCTCTCAGTTCCAACTATACTTGCATGTACTCGACTATCTGATCAAACCAGACAGTCAGATGCTCTACTTTTCCCATGCTGTCTTATTCTCTTCTTGCCATATAGAAGATCCCTCTTACCTTATTCTGGCTCGTCTGTCAATAGTTCATGGAGGTGTGTTTGGATTTCTCTTATGTCTTCCATGTACTGCAGGCTTTGGACTCACCTAGTGTTCGGTTTTTACCGTGCCTTTTCTTGACAGAGTGTATCATCATCTGCTATCTCAGTCAGGAGTGTATTGCCTTTCCGATTCCGTATTCGGTTTCGCCGTAGTGTTCTCAAATGTGGCAACATTTGCCATCACAGTTCCATTTTTACTGTACTGTTTGTAAACGGTTAATAGTAATGCTGAATTTTTACGCTTTTTTTTAGGTCCTTGCCGTTATCATGTCACCTATAGAGGACCGGATGGTAAGAGAAGAGTACAAACGGAGTAAACGAAATAAAGCCACGTCCTGACAGCAAAGCACTCGCTCCAAATGCGATTACTCAAGTGTCACAGCCAATACCCGGCATCGCAAAGAAGAACTAGATAAGGAAGTCGTTGTCAGGCGCTGGGAAGAAGAACGAGGATATAAGTCGCTGTAACAAGTCAATATAAGTATCGCGGGCAGCATCCACTTCTGACCGGAGTTCTGTATACCTCTTACATCTACCTTCACTATGCTGCAGTTACTAGTATGATATAGATCAATCATGATGTAGTCAATACATCCCAAAAAAAACTCTACTATTGAAGACGTTTTCGAGTCTATCATTGACCAGCTAGACAATGACGGCAATGTTCTCTTCTTTAACCGCAACGCGGAAGAAGCATTTTCAGGTATGTCTTCGGTAACTTCTGAATTTTCAATCAAGAGCTCTCTATTGAGAGCACCATATCCTCAAGAACCTTACTTCCTGGCCTTTCCTCCATTTGAAGATGTTTTAAGTCCCAACCCCTAATATCATAGCTAATCTTCAAAGTTAACCTTCTCCAGACCAATGATTTGAACAAAGTTCAGATTAATCAAGAACGTCGTGCTGTCTCATTTATTCATTCCTACCAGCTTTATCGTCAAGATGGTGTTGCTTCAGATTCCAACCTTTTGAAAGTGCAGATAGTGAACAGGAAGAAGAGCCAGTAAGTACCAAACTCTACTGCAATATCCTGATACAATAATATTTAGAGCTAGAACCTCCTAGCGCAGAAGTCCCAAGATCCAGTTGTACCTCCGAAACCACATTCAGAAACACTATCGCCTCCTACATCTTTGCCAGCTACGCTAGCAACTCGAATACCACATGTCCAAAAGAAACAGTGCAATAGGTGCAGACATCTTTACTGCGTTTGTTTCTATATAGGAGATTCCCATCTCGGACAATGTGAGCCATGCACGGATAAGGGTAATCATGTTTGCACTTATGATTCGCCAAATACAACCTCTTGCACTAGATGCAGGCTAAAGGGGGTTGATTGTTCTTTCACACCAGAATCTCCTGCCATTTGTTTTTTCTGTTTGGCTGATGTATGGTGTACCATCTATCACAATTCCTATCTCAACTTATAATAACACGCTTTACCTATAAGGAATCTATATGTTCAGTGACGATGTGCAAGTTCTCTACAGCAAATCCTTTGCTTCTAAAGCAACATATCATGGTACATATGGCGCATATAGGGGTCTTCGAGTTATACACAGAAGAGAACTATTTCAATTGGGCTGACAATTCGCCCGTTGTGTTTCCAGAAGATCGCTATCCTACAGACCCCTAGAACCCATACTATTGTCAGCAGAGCAATTGCCACCATGGGCTAAGAAAGCATGGCAGCTTTGGCCTCAAGATCCACTACTGCTTTCTGCATTAGAGATACTTCAGATCATATTACAGAGGATATACTAGAAAATGCCATACTTCCCTCCCCTCGCCGTTTAAGAGAAGCCACTCTTCCAAGTAGACCAACCCAAATTATGAATATTACCATTGCTCCCTCTTCCAATCCCGCAGCAGATCCTACTGGTTTTTTCTTTCGCGCTTGGTGGGAGAATTATACCTAGTGTATCTACTAACAATCTATGAGGGTTATCTACTACTCCAAAGGAATCTAAGATAGATGATGGTTCTAATTAGGAATGGGGCAAGGACAGATGTGCTTCATGTCAGCCCTTCTGCTGATTGATAGCGAATTAGCTAGTATATCATAAGTTTTGATTCGGTATGATTGTTCTACAGATTTAGATCATAGAAGAATTGTCGTCATACTTTTGTTGTCATACTCGTATTTGTGAGCACACCAGTTTCATTAAACTTAACGGATCCAAAGGTTGTAAGCACTTTTAATTCCTCTACTGGGATAAAATACGGCGCTTGTAACTTGTTTCAAGAAGCCTTCTCACACACTTTGCCAACTTGATCCCTCTCTCGTCGTCCAATCCACACATGTGCTCAACGATGCCATTAGCATCATTCGGATCCAGAAACATCTGCCCTTTCCCATTTTCGCTGTACAAGTCCCACGCCAGCTGGCTCCCAGCCGTGTTTGACCATATAATCGTCATGTGGCGGTACTTTGTGCGTAATTCCGAACCCTGCAAGTCAAAACTCTCAAGTTAGTTACATTGCTCTCGAAATTTATGACCGATCCTACTCCAATGGTGGAAGACATAGTTATGCCGTGCGTCGATTAAACATATCCCAGGGTCCAAATGATAGCAAATATATTCTGAATTGTACGCACCAAATAAGGAGTCCCAATGGTTAGTTGTGCTGTTCTCTCGAAGACTCGGCAAAGCGAAGCGAGCACACATACGACAGTTCGCCGCTTAAAATATGAGATATGAAGAGGTCGTGATATTTTCCATGTCTTTTCTTGTCGTATGCGCACAGTCTCACCTCCCTTAATCTTGGCTTGAAGAACCTTCTTGAATTTGTCGTAATCGATGGTTTTGGGCACATACATGTTCCACTCGTAATCGATGTAATAGCACTTGAGTTTCAGATAGAAAAGTGTAGTCTGCGGATCCCAAATTCCAATGTTTGGCATGCGACTCTTCTTCAACCAGGGCTTGCTGTTGAACCAGACCTGTATCTCCTGCCGTACTTCTTGGCATGTTGCCGAAAGTAAGCCCATGGTGTTTATACTATTCTTCCTTCCTCGCCGGATATCGATGTTGATCAAGCGAGCTCGAGGTATATTTCCGTCGAAATTATCATGGTTATCCGCTTCGTTGGCCATCCACTCTGCTCTCGTTCGATCGTTGATAATATAGTCATAGATAATAAACCGAATGTCGCGTAACTTGTGTGAGAGGAACAGGCAGCCTAGCTGCGGCAAGATCGGCTTGGCTATCGGAGCGGTAGTTGGTAGGATCTCTTCTTCTTCCTCTGTGCCTTTAATCGAAATTCTTACTTGGCGAGAGCTTTGTGCTGTTGAGGAACCTATGGGTCCTTTCAAGGCACTTCGAAGAACCTGATTGTTATTGCCACCGATATCCACCGAAGACTGTGTTGATGTTTGCTCCAGCAGCTCGCTAAATTTGTTTGGCGACAAACATGATGGTGTCATCGATAAATTCTCACTCTCCGTCTTCTCAATCCCAATTTCGTCCATATTTATGCCCTTCAACTCTTCGTGGTAACTGTAGAAAGAGAAAGTCAGATTTCTGTGGGATACAATTTTATGAACTAAAGTCCGTCGCAAGCCGGGCTCAGTTCGAGGAAAGTCAAAATCACTCTAAAGTACCCGCGCATCACTTGATAGCCAAGTAAGTTTGGTAGTTGTGTCAATTGAAATTTGTCATTGGCACACAGTAATAATATTACTCAGTTGTAAAATGTTTCTACGCAGGGAGATCTACCCCAAAAAGCAAAAGAAAACAGTAGGCTTTCTAGATAAGCCACAAGAAAGCTCTGCCAGAAACAGATGTACAACCACAAGTAAGAATGCGAAAAGAAAAAAAAAAATTCTTGCCCTCGGTGAGAATCGAACTCACGATCTGTGGATTGCAATGATGTTTTACACCAATGTCATATGAAGATATGAGACCACCGCTCTAATGTGGCTGTTAGTAATCTATTTCCAATAAAGCAATGTTTGAACGCTCTTACCTAACCAACTGAGCCACGAAGGCTGTTTGCAATGTTTGTGTCCATGTTTCCTTTTTCAATATATGAATGGAAGCTTTGGTGGGTGCCCAGTCTTATTTTGAGAATTAACTAGACCCACCTCAGTTACTAACGACTTCCGAAAGTCACCACGATGAAAACTAAGAAATAATGTAGCAATTCCGGGATTCTTAGCTTGTTATTGGGGGCGGGTGGTAGGGGGTCTGTGTTTGGATTCAGGATTGTGGAGATATGGGAATTATGAGTTGGTTTTCAACCTTTGGTGATGAAAGCAGTAAAACTTGAATAGTAAACTCAAGTCTATAGTACCGAGTAGAGTCGTTAATGTATTTTTTCTCGAAGAAACTAGATTTGAATAAAGACTTAGTATGCGAGCTCGTATGAGCTAATAAACTTAGCTATCTACTATTCCCGTAGCAATCGCGATACTAACCTTTCAGTATTTCCTACTAGCTCAGATACCCAAGAGACATTCTATGCCTTAGAATGTGATCAATGGCGCGCGCATCTCGGGCCTAGGAGAAGTCTCGCCTTATAGGAATGATAAAACCGTTGGAAAATGAATTAATGCTACGTGACTATGTCTAAGAGTCCAAAACAATGTTCATATAGTAGCGTAGTAACTCCCTTAGCTTGAGTAACTCGCTTGCGCAACATTTTTACGCAGCCACTAAAGCTCGTTGGAGATGAGCTTAGAAAGCATTATAATATGCTAGCTTTTTGCACCTGTAACACCCTAACTCGCAGTCAAATAAGATCACTCAAATTTCAATAAAATAAGGTTCAAGTAAAGAACAAATATGCAGTCATGTAAGTATCAGATATGTGAAATCAGTTCAGCGAGTCCCCTAGTTCAAGTGAAGTACCTAGTCCGGCCTTATAAGAGCCGTTTCAGTCGATTCATTAAGTTACCAAACTCTACTGTTTAGTGTCAGTGGTTTACATAAGTGTGCCAACTATTATCTTGTGGACGTACCTAGGTATATCAGTACCTACATTTTAAGGAAGAAATTCTAGCATTCATAGATTATTTCAGATTCTGTCATCACCATCCAGGAAGCAAAAGGATAGCAAACACCTCTCGGTTCTGGCAGCAGAATCTAGAAGCATAATAGTCCACTTCAATAAATCAAATCCAGACTTCAGTCTCTCATTGTCACATTTGAACAGGAAGTTAAGTCATACCAACTATCGTCAATAAGCAACGGGGGACATAATATCACAGGAGAAGAAAGTTTAGGGAAATTTGGTAGAAAACACTTTATTATCCGACAACACGTGAAATCAAAAGTTGTAGCTAGAACTTCCAAACTTCTCTCTTTTATATCATTACTTAGAAAGTGGAATCTATCGTTAAAACTAATAGCCCGGTAGGTTGGATGAGGCCTAGTACTTGCTTTCCCTGATACGTATCTGGTAGGAACAATAATTCTAAACTCTATTTGTCTTTCTCATTCCATTTCTCATTCACAGGAAGTGATGCAAAGTCATCTCCTCTAGTATCAATGCTATATAGTAGGCAGCTCCCCAAAATTTTCTAACCGAAAAAGTGATATAATAATTCCAGAAGTCATTCCTATATTGCCTTTAGCTTTTTCAACATACCGTAGTGCCCTTCAACTGTAAAGCACTATAATCCATTCATCTACTCGTGCATTCAGAAAATCAAATCGCAGGCCAGAGACAGCAGCCTCCATATCAAAGACCATAGCATACAGATTCCCGTTAAAGATGAACTATACTTACCTACCCATAAAAGAACAGCTAGCCATAAGCTAGAAAATCTTTCCATCAGGCCATACCAAAAAAATTCATTGAACCAGCACTTGAACCATGGAGTCTCCGCAATCTACAACTACCTTGCACCATTTTAAAAATTTGTTTCTTCTTCACCGATCCACAAGCTGAAAGTATTAAAAACTTCATGCCAATTTGCTACTAACACTAGAAGTCAGGCACATATATCGACTAGATCATTTGGGGGGGTGAGGGACGGGAGAAAAAAAGAACCAAAACCAAAAAAAATCTAGGTGTGTAAGATTTTTATTTCTTTTTTACACCTTCGCTGCATCTACAGTTGGTACATGAGGCTGTCATGCAACCCTAGTTCAACTCAATCTGCACGCTGCTTACTCGCTTAACTAGAAAGGGAGGCGAGCGAAATCCTTTAGGTACTGTATAATTTAAACCCCGCCATTTACCGCCTCGAAGCTACAGTAGATCAAGGTACGCTCTTATACTACAGCGATTGACCTTACTAGCGGCAGGGAACCTCCTAGAAGATCTACGCTGCCCGTTCTGCAGTTGATCTGCGAGCGTTTAGAGGAGTCTAGAGATTTGCACAATAGACCGATGGTTTTTACGCTTTTTATGTTTCGAGGAGAGAAGGACGAGAAAAGGACGAAGCAACTGTTCACAAATGTCCCGTTAATTTTGGTTCATAATTCACATGGCATGTAGAAGAAAAGTATACGAATTATAAAAACACCCATCAACTTTTGAATGTATTCTAAACACAAAACCGTTGGCTGGTACGAGAATCCAACCAGAATACACCGATTATATGCAGCCATGATGGGGTAACAATGAGGTATTTCCCATTTCCGACAACGCCAAAGATCCGAAGTGGTATGAACTTATCATCCTGTCGTAACCAGTTCTCCATAAACACCACCCAAACCTCCCAGTATATGTTCAAGCATTTCGTTTCATAGCCTCCATTTCATGTACAATTATCATAAAACCATCTTCATTACGTGGCCGAAACTCCGTTCTCGTTCCGTCTTTCCTGACTTAGTCTGCTATCGAACTGCGCAGGGTTAAACATGAAGTCCCTTGGGACGTCCATGCTTCGTGCTATCCTACCGCCAGGAGTTCGAGGGTTCACAACATTCACTCGACCACGATTTGCGGCTCTTTGTGAATCCTCATCGTCTGTTTGGTCATCGTCATCGTATACCTGTGACAGTCTTTCAAAGTACCCAGCCATACTATCAACGCTAGGAGTCCCAAAGACGTCGTCATACATTGGCGGTGGAGTTGCTACCGGTGGTGGGGGCTGTTCATCGTCAAAGCCGGGAGGTGCATAGCTAGGATTTCGTAGTAAATGAATAGGCCTGTCTTGGACTAAGTGTGGTCTTTGGACTCCCGAAGCGGCGTTCGTGGAAAGATGTGCTTGAGGTGGCCTGGTTAGATTTGGAACCTCGGGACGCGCAGGCTCGTCGAAGTTGAAACTCTCGAGAGTTGGTATGCTGCCTGTCGAAGATGCCCGTGACACGTTTGAAGTTGCTGCATTAGGACAACCACAGACGTGCTGCTGACTTTGGATACCAGAGTTCAGATCTGTATATTCTGGTAGAGCTAGGTTTGCTTGAGTGGCACGGCAGTTAAGAATGGAGAACGGAGAGTCAATAGAAATCTCGAAATGCCGACGCTTTTTGCCTGTGGGATCATCTGCGTCTTGCCGCGAGATACGCATGACAATCTAGCATCATTGTTAGTGACCAGTCTATGATAGGTGTTGAGACGAATCTACCTTGATCCAATGATGCGTATTGACGTTTTTCCAGGTACAGTCATGGTGAAGCAGCTTTGATCGATCTTTGGCCATCATCTCGCACGTGGGAAGCTGCACATTCATCTCCATCTCCGTTTGAGTCCAGAATGCCTCGTGTCCGATATCAAGATCTCCTAGCAAGTTATCCGTCGGTTCAGGCAGCGGTTCCGCTTCAGTTCCCTGCCGCATTGCAACAAGTTCTCGTTGCCTCATTTGGAATTGTCGTGCTCTTTCTCTGGTATCTGGGGTTGGTTCGCCTCCTGCGTTGACTCTTACCTCTGAACCTGCAAATTCTTTGGCCAAAGGCTTCCCAGCGACCTTCTCAAGCAGAAGAATTTTCCGCGTAGTATCCTTTCTCGTGACTTTCCTGTTGCTTGTGAAGTATTCCAAGCTCTCGCTAACATATACTTTGATTTTATGAATCTGTACCTTAGCTAACGGTGTAAGTTTGAAGGCGATCGGTATTCTCGACCCGAGAGGAAAGGACTTCCCAGATATCATGATCTCATAATGCAGTTGATCCTCCCATTTCCTGCTGATTGAGATGGGTTCTACCAGCTCTAGTGAGTCTTCAGATGGCGAGCGGATAACAGGGATTTCCTTGAAGCCTTGAAGGTTTGCTCGAAACGTGCCGGCTCGTTCTATAAGCACTTCTAACTGCCATTTCACTGTTGCGAGTTGTAGATTGGTCGTTTCCGGGCTGTTATTGTCGATTGGTATCTCAAAAGGGTACTCGTAGACCCCAGGATGGAAGACCTTGTAGCCTTTTTGTTGTGGTGTTGGGGCGTGTGCTTTGGAGTCGTCTTTACCGAAACTTCTAGACTGGTTGCTTTGCAACGATAGCCTCTTCATTTCCTTGGCTGTCGGTACGGACAGCATGCTTGACCTGTTTGACCTGTTGCTAAGGATTTGCATGGAGAAGCCAGATGGGGATGGAGATGTAGACCGATCTACGTTCGTGGTCGAAAGGTTGGCGAGATTAGTGATTGATTCTAGAGCAGTCTTCAAATTCAAGGCGTCACTGAATACATAATTACATAAGGCACCATAGTTCGACTCTGCTCCAGCAAACTGTGCGTTGAAGAATGGCATGTGCTCGGTTTTGAGTGATTCCTCCTCAAAAAGTTCCGACTTAGCTGGAGGGATACCTGAACTACTATTAGCAAACAAACTTATTTTAAATGGTGCTAGAGAAGTTACCTTCCGGCCATTCAGTTCGCGCTCTTCCCGTGAACTTCATCGTTACAGCCTTGATCTTAGCGGCCTTCGTGACATCGATGCGTAATTTCCCTCGTAGAATTGCCGCCGGGTTCGATGATGAGTGTGATGTGGTGCCATCATGATCAAGACCAACTAAGTAAATCACCGGCTCCGCTAGATATATTGATGCTGAGACACCATTGGCTGAACATAGGGGCTTCTCTACACCATGTGGCGCCGCTGGTCTACTTTGAACAGGCGCAAGGAATGAGCGATCTGTACTGCCCTGACAATCCCTTTGTGGAACAGTCGCCCCTTGAGATCCTTGGGGCTCAACAATTCCTGGTCTCGATAACATTGCAGGATCCTCTAACCTAGCGTTCACTAGAGATCTCCTCGCGAGTATTGTTGCTGGATCTGACGATGCTAACGATAAAGAAGTTCGGAAGGAACGGGTTGTTTCTGGACTTATTGACCTTGTCGAATTTCCCGCGGAGGACGTTGCGGTACTGGAGTTCGAGGAGAATGGAAAGAAGACCGAGCCCAACACTCGCTTTGCGTTCTCGCGTGAAGCCAGTTTCTTAAATCGAAGAGCCAGGCGTGAAGGCTTCTTTGGTTCTGGCGGAGGTGGGAGAGGTCGAAGGTCGAATGGGATAAAGCCCGCTGGGAGACGAGTGATGTGTATGGAGTGAGGTCGTGCTTGTCGCGGTCTGCAGGGAGGACTTGGTAGCCGCACTGCCTGTAGTCTTTCGGCTTTGAGGTTGCTCGTGGGTGTATAGTATACAGTACCTCTGCGGGTGTAGTATTGAAAGCGAGCGGAGTCTATCATGTTGCACAACCATGAGTTAGTGATCTCATTTCCTGCCACTACTGACGAGAGGTTGATTGCCCAGACGAGCGAAGGAGGGGGGTACTTGTTGGTTTGGATGCAACTCTTTCCACCCTGTTTGTATGGACGATGCCGGTTGCGCTGGCACCAGACTATCAGGGAGGGAGGAATATGCAAGTACGTCTAAACACAGGGAATGCCGGTAGGGCTTAGGCCATAAGGGAAGGCGTTGGTGCGACACAGAGCCATGCGACTGACTGGCATACTGGACTGATGTTTGAAAGATAAGACGTACCCTCTTAGTACCGTAGATTGGCGCTCGATGGACTCCGTTTCTCAACAAGACGACGAGTAAGGACGCTCTGCCTGCACATGAATAACAATCGCAAGAGGCGGTCTGGTCTTTGAGGCGGACGCCAGATTCGATCCGCTGGCAAGGTTGGAAGATGCTTGTAAGTGCTCCCCCACGATCCTGGTCGATAATGACGACACGGTGACAGAATAATTATTGCGCATATATTTCGAGAAGGCGAAGATTAAAGCAAAGGCACCGCTGGGAGCGAGTCACGACGAGAAATATTCTGCTGAACGAAAGTATATATGTAGGATGAGTAGAGCAGGTAAGGATGCACGGATTAAGTGTCAAGGCAGAAGACAAGTAAGTAATAAGCTTGAGATGTGTTGCGTGTGCGTGCATGTTGATGTCAATCAGTCGGCATCCTCGGCCAGCGGGGGGGGAGGGGGGGAGATCATGGTAAATTTGCGGTATACTGCCAGTGGAAACGAACGCTCTTTTAGGATGACAATTTCAAAAAGCACTTGAAAAGTGGCCCCAATGCCAGAAAACGTCACCGCTATTCTGCAGATGTATTCTGTAGATGTTGCTGTTGTACTGCAGGAGGACCAAACCAAACCAAAACCAAAAAAAAAAAAAAAAAAAAACTCCTGCAACGCATGGGCAGCATGTCAGCACAAAGACGATTCACGAATCATCGCGTAGCCTCGCACTGTAAAGGCCCCAACCCGTAGCATGGCATCTTGGTCTAGGTAGGTTGTCTTCATTCTTTTTGCTTTCGGTAACTAATCATAATAAGCTTCATTTGAAGGAGAGACCTTGCTCAAAGATCTGATCTCTCTCTTTCCGAGGCATGAAGTTTCGAATTTACTGCCAGATAGCACTCCTTTAAACCTGGCCTCGCTAGGGCTATCCTAGAGACCCTGGATTAGAACATCAAACCCTGATTCAATGTTATTGTATTGTTGAGAAGCACATGTTTCTCTCGGTTTTACCGAATAATTGTCATATGGTTTTCCGTCCTACGTCATTAATATTGACCGACGTTCCAACGTAGTAGTACGGGAGAAATAGATTTGCTACTCTGTTGTACTTTCATATACTTTTGAGGTCGGACTGGTGGCCCGGTCTGGACTATGAAAGCTTGGAGGTTCTGGGTCTTGCTCAAAGGGTGGCTGTTTCGGAACCAAACGAGTGAGTCGCTGCGTGAAACGGAAAGTCACTCGACGGAGCTAGCTTCCACTACTACGAATTTGCACAGGCGAGTTTGGACCAACGTTGCCCATGGAGGTCACCATGAGAGATTCTCGGCTTCCACTACTCCTCCTACTCCCACGCGCTGCAGAGTGCAGCATTTCCGCATCCGGCACGATCTCTGGTGTTAAGCTTTCTCTAACTGGCCCGTCGGTAGTGCATCGGACATACATACTAAGTAGAATATTAGCATCTGTAATATGATGGAGGGGTAGTTACTATTCAGTGGTATGCATGACTTGTTCAAAACTCTTAAAAAAAAAAAAAAAAAAAAACATGTGGTCTGTCATAGCCGTGAAAGCCGTGTAGCCGGTTCTCGGAACACACCAAACTTCTCCCCAAGATTAGTTTTAAAGAAAAAATACTGATGTCTGAAACCATGGGACTTGAGAGCTCAACGCAAGTCCGGCTGGTTCGTACGTACCTAGGTTCAGAAAATGGCTCTAAATTGGTTCATTTCGGAAGACCGGGTGGCGTTCATAGTGCAAAAGCTTCAGGGAAAATCATCACAATCTTTCCATCGTCATCTGCGCTCCAGTTACTGATGGTATAGTACTGTACAAATTACAGTAGTCATAATACAAATCATGAGGCTCTTCTCTAAACTACTAAACTGCACGGTACGAACGGCGGAGTCGTACTTTTCGGAAATAGATAAGTAGGAATGTACGTATAGAACCCGGGTACGCTAAGTACTGAATAGGTAATCATTTCATCGTCGATCTCCGTAAACGGTGGCGCACCGCCGCGAATACACATTGGGCTGTGCAACTCACGAGCCCAAGCCTGACGTGTATGGTGCTTTGTTTCCAGGTTGTAGGGATTGATTGTTAGGAAATGATTGCAAGCACTGCCACTTCCTTGCTACTGCAGAAGCCAATTATGGTGATATTGCACGAAAAGTAAGAATTGGAGCAAGGTTGGAAGGAAAGGCGAAGAGGGACGGGCACTGTACAGTGACAGTACTTACTTACTGTAGGCCATGGAGATCTATCGGAAGGCTTGGCAATATCCCTAGTGTCGATCAATCTGCGGGGAGACAGGAAGTACCGAAAGCGGCAGTCACTCCGCATGGCGCTTTGTGTCTGAACCCAACTTTGGCTGTGCTATCATATGCTAAGTATCTTTTTACCTACTGTACTGTCCTGTACGTCTGCTACCTTGCTCAAATCAAGGAACGCTAAACAATAGAAAACCTATCATACCTAGAAACTTTTCCTGTACTGTATACGTGTACAGTTGTAATCGAAGATGGTCAAATTCATGAATAATCGGTAATCTACTTTTGTTTGATACTGCACTTAAAAATCACAAAAAACAAATGGAGACTTCCAATGAATTCATACTGTATAGTGCCTATAATGATACCAATTTTAATGCAAAGATGCCAACCATGAATCCATCGTTGCCATTTATTGTCACGTGATTGCCAAGACAACGCGACGCGCTCTCATCGCGAACCTAGGTACACACACACACACGACCGCAAAGGAAGACCACGACGATGTTACCAACTCCCTCCCAAATCTGGACGAGACAATGGATAATGGCAAACATGAGTTTGGAGACCAAAATGTGCAGGCTAATGATGCGACCGATTCCGCTCCACTCAGGGGCATGGATATTTGCTGCACATCGTTGCCAGATGAAAAGCGCGTACGTTCTGCACCTCTATTCTGGTGGTCTGGCGCACACTTACTGACTGTCAACTTTCCACATAGACAGAATTGGCAGCTTTCATAGAACAGATGGGAGCCAAACATTCCTACGACCTCACTCTCTACGTTACACACCTGATTGTTGGCCACTATGATACTCCCAAGTACAGGTATGTGGCAAAGGAAAGACCAGATGTTCGGCCAATGACTGCGAAATGGATTGAAACACTCCGCCAATTATGGATTGAGGATCAATACATTGATATGGAGGCATTGGAGCGCGATCATACCCTACCTACTTTGGCTGGGTTGAGTATCAGCATGACTGGTTGCGAAGATCGTGAGTAAGAAGAGTACGATCAGAGGTGGGCCATGTACACTAATTAGTATAAAGTTACTGAAAGACAGGAGATTGCCGATGCTGTCGTAGCTCATGGAGGGGTTTACTCGGGCGACTTATCAAAGGAGATTACTCATCTAATATCATTCAAGACGGAAGGTGCTAAATATAATGCCGCGAGGAGATGGGGGTTGCGCATTGTCTCAATTGAGTGGTTACGCGATAGTCTACAGCGAGGAATGATATTGGATGAGAGTAAATATCACCCTTTATTGCCAGAAGAGGAGAGGGGCAAAGGAGCATGGAACAGAGAGGTCTCGACCAGGACATCCCTAGGGAAAAGAGATAGAGAAAACACTCAAAAGAGTTTGGACGAAGGGAAAAAGAAACTTCGAAGGACTGCGAGTATGAAATTGAATAGTCAACATGAGGGAATCTGGGGAGATATAGTGGGATCGACTACAACCCAAGGACCACGAAGTAGCCGCTTCGAAAGCCCTACTGTTGGGCCACAGGAAGCCACTCTATGCAGATCTGGTACTAATTTAACTGGAGCTTCGATACCTCCCGTGGCGCCAATACCACAACCCCCAATCCCGGTGGGAATGCTTCGGTCTTGTCGTTTTCATCTCTTTGGATTCACTCCCGCGAAAGCAGAAGTCTTACATAGTCACTTGCTTCCTCAAGACGCTGAAATCTCCGAGACCTTCGAGGCTTTACCGACATCTTCAGAATCCCTACGACGGCCGTACTTAATAATACCTTCGGACCTGCCCGTATCTCGACATCCCAAGATACCCGAGTCTCATCAACAAGTCGAAATTGTTACCGAATGGTGGCTCGAACGTTGTCTCCATCGTAAGAGATTCCTCGAGCCTAAAGAACATGTCATTGGGCGTCCGTTTAGAAGATTTCCTCTGAAAGGCTTCCATGGGATAATAATATGCTCTGCTGCCTTTACTGGAATAGATCTTCGTCACATCCACAAGGCAACTGAACTTCTTGGGGGGACCTATAGCGAATATTTAACTCCACAGGCTACTGTACTAGTAATAAAGTCGATGACTAGCCTCCGACAGGACAAACTCGAACACGCGCAAGACTGGGGGATTCCTCTGGTAACTCCGAGCTGGCTCTGGGACTCTATTGAGGCCGGTGAAAGACTTGATTTCAAAAAATATAAACTTCGACCACAGAATGCACCGCATTCTAGGGCATTAACGACCAGCGAAGAACGCACCTCAGATGAGCATAGAGGGCATTCTGGAGGTAAAGGATCGGGGTCTTTGTCTAGAACAGGTAGCCGTGCATCATTAAAAACTGGGCCTCAACCACCACAAAACTCAGGAATGGATAGTTCGGCGTTTGTGTCGGACGAGAGTAGGCAGGAACTATCAAAATCGGCTCATCAACGCCCTCGTAACTCAGGTATTGATAGTTCCGCCTTCGACTCGGCAGAGACTAGCCACATATCATCAAAACCAGCCCACAAACCCTCTCGAGCTATAATGACCAACAAAAATGCGTTGATGCCAGATTTGAATGCGGAAGTAAAGTTGGAAGAGGATACTCAGGTGACACTTCCTATGGAAGACGATGTCTCAAGGACAGAAAACTTAGTAGTGCCTGACCCATTATCGAGACCAGAGCCTCTGGCAGATATCAGCCACAATTCACCCTCGAAGTCATCAGCTGCGTTGATAGCAGACGCAGCCGCGAAACAACCCCAGGTAGACATTACCAATGCTGTCAGCAGTCTTCTCGCAAAGACAAAATCAGCGTCGGCTCAAGTTCATGAGAGCATTGAAGGCGGGCGACGGCGAGGTCGCATCCTTGGTCGTGTCACAAGCAATGCCTCAGCAGTATCTGCAAGTTTGTCACGCGCCACATCTGTAGACTCAACAGCAAGTAGATGTAACGGTCCCGAGAATCCATCAAATGGTTCTGGGAAAAGTGGCATCAGCGGGTCGATTGAGAAATTTATGAACCCTGATAGGGATAGGTTTCTAGAGGAGAGGGATAGTCAGCCTCCTGCGACACAGTTGCAGTATTTGGACGAGGAAAGTGCAAACAATCATGAGAGGGTTATGGCTAGGCTAAGTGGGGAGAAAACCGATTTGGGAAGGGGAAAAAAGATGGAGAAGGCGCTTACGCTAGGAGATCTATCAGAGAAGCCTAGGGCGAGGAAGACGAGGACAAGAGAGAAGGAGAAAGCAGGGTTTAGATGACACTGTAGAATCTTGGTATTTGAATACATGAATGATGATTCTGCCTTGGGTTAGTTTGTTCCCATGTGATTTCAGCCTTTTAAATCTACACCTTAGCATCTGTGATACTGAAGAACACCAAAGAGAAAGAAAGGGGTCCTCGCTTAGCCAATTGGTTAAGGGAAGATCGCAAAGCAAAATCTGACTGTTGGACTTTTAGGCCGGTTAAAACGATGAAGTCTCAACCCCACACACTTGGTCTTTGTAAAACAATATGTGACCATCCAGTTCGTAGAGTAATGTTGAACGATGAGGGCAAGACGTCGGAGAGATATAGTTTTCTACCCCCACATCCTCCCAACCTCTTTCCTTGTTAAGCATCTACATAGTTCTGAAGTCATACATTGAATTATAGCTACGTTACTTAGCTACTCTTACATAGTTGATATTGGTATTATCACGACAATCATGAATCCAGAGAAACATAGAACATCTCACCCTCACCCATCTCCAGTCACCCTTCCTTCCGAAGCTTCATACAAAGTCCATGACCTCTGCTCTTGGCAAGTATGCCCATCCATGCTGGATGCGACTTCTTTTCTCCTCCAATTTCTTACACTGGATTTTTATAAATACTACATGACTTCAAGACATACTAAATGAATTAAAATCCAAATAGAGACCTAAACACAGCCCTTCCTCAAAAGACTAGATCCTACAAGTTAGCTCGCCCTCCACTGTTGTAGAAGGATATCTAGCTAACATACCCTGATCACAAAGCTGCATCAGGTTCCTCAGAAGCGTTGTCTTGGATAGACTGGACTGGCTCATCATGTAGCTTAACTCCTAGATACTTGTTTAGTGAAGCATAAAAGATTGAGACAGATACACTTACGAATGCCGATGTTGTTTAATTGAACTGTGGGTAGTGCTGAGACTGGAGGCAGTTGTAGTTGTGGAGGTTGAAGTTGTGCCTGAGCTTGGGTTTGGGTTTGGGCCTGACTTCCTTGGAGTTGTACCTGTGACTCAGGCTCGAATTCAACACCTAATACATCATAACTGGCTGCATTAGCAATGCTTTGGAGAGCCCATTCGGTGGCCTGTCGATCTGTCTTAAGCATGTAAACGAATTGACCGATCAGGGCATCTTCAGCGTCCGAAACTTCTACTTCCCAAGTTCTCTCGGGCTGGGAAACTTCCTCGTAGTTTGGATCGCGAGTGATACGGTTCTCGAGAGCTGTTGGATCCTCATTTTGGCGTTCAAATTTATCTAGTTCTTCGAGGAGAGCTCTTTCGAGGTCGTCCGTTGAGTCGTCTGTTGAGTCGTCTGTTGAGTCTTCATCCATTCTATCTTCTCCCTCGCCATCTTCTTCTTCTCCATCAGTAAAATACTCTTCCCCGTCAATCTCCATATCATCACCACCCTCATCATCATAACCATCGTCGCCATCATCAACGTCAAGCCCCTCTCTCTCCAACTCATAATTCTGATAAGTAGCAGAACCCTTACCAATCAACTCCTCTGCCAAAGTCTCTCTCTGTCCCTGTCCCTGCTCAGCCTCATCTTCTCCAACCTTCCTCAAAACAGCTTGAGCATTATCAATCAAATCCTCAAACGCTTCACGAGAATTTGATCCAATGGACAAGCCTTCTTGAACTATTATGTGCCGGCAACTATCAATGCATTTGATGGCCCACGACTCGATATTAACTAAATCTTCACAAGCGCGATCTGCGAGGATAGAGCAGATTCGTACTTTGTGGTAGTTGCAGGACCTAGAACTGTCGTAAATGCGCATGAGAACACGAAGTGCATCCTCGCGCTTGCGTCGGGATCTGGAGAGGAGGAGCTTAGAAGCCTATTCCCCCCCCGGCTTGGTTAGTATTGTTTTGAAGCTTTGTGGAATTGGATATTTTACGTCGTCAATTGCCTTTCTGTGTTCGTATTTGAGGCTGTTGTAATGACCTTGTGGAGGTGCCTGATCCACCACGGCTCTTGCAGCTTCGTAGCGGTCCATTGTAAAGGTCAGACTCGGGATGTATCTCGTACTGAGAGGATAGTTGAAGATTGCGATTGCCTTCTGAAGGAAATTAGTTCGTCTCAATGGTGTCAGATATGTAAAAGGTGAGAAGGGTTTTGGTATGTTTTGTTTTGTGGTTGTTCTAGTGTGGATTTCGTTGAATGTGTCAAGCTAATCACACTTAGTGGAAGCAAGGTCGTCGCGTAATTTCACATAACTTCACAACGAGACCTACCTACGCCACTAAATTCCGGAGCCCTTTGTACTCCTAAAGGAAATAAAGCCTTTTAACTCTGGGGGTAAAGCCATTCTATTGATATTGCTTGCGGTTGGAGACCAGTGTGCAACGTAGGTGTCAATGTTCAGACCTAGTTAATAAGCGAGCGATGGTTGTGTGATCATTGAGGAGCTATGACTTGTTCACTCTACCTGAGATATGTTCTTGGTACATTAATTGAGGTTTACATACTGTTATGTAATAGGTGGATGAGTTGCATAATCAGAGAATAAGGTTGAAAATGAGTGTATTTATTCCTCGCTACCATCCTACTGATAGAACAGATAGAACCACAGTGATCCT
>JAJONI010000211.1:0-32362 GCA_022190145.1 Pezicula rhizophila
CCTTGCTAGTATCAGTGCATAAATGTATAAATTTATTAAGCGAGTGCATAAGAGCGACGGAGAAAAAAGTAGCCGATTTTAACAACTAATACAACACCAAAAAATCACATTATTTACATATCAGGTACTCTTATTTTTTAAAATAAAGTAGACGAATAGATAATATTATACTAATGCAATGCAATTTTTTATAGTTTTAGGAGAGTAGGTGGGTACATAATAAAGCAAAAGGTGTTGTAGTGCGTATGTCAAAATCGGCCACTTATTCCTCCTATGGAGAGGAGGTCTGTCTCTTAAGCGAACGTACAGTACTCTCTCTGTACAGATATTATTCATGATTGGCTTGGTGGTGATATGATTAACTCAGTGGTCAACCACGTTATACACATATATCTATACTATCTTTACTTTTAATATGAAACAATCCAAATAAATATATTTATCAGAAGAAGAAAAAAGATACAGAGGAATGCTAATGCTTTTTATTAAGATTTGGTGTAGAATTGGCCAAGAACGGATAAATTGTCGTCGGTTACTCGATGTTGTACCCCGCGTTTTCTCGCATCGGTACCTACTTCTCCCCACTACCCCGCTCCCCGCACCTCCTAGGTATCCGCCTGCACGTGTAGCTACAGTATTATAGCTACAGTACCTGCACCTACCTATACCTGCACTAGCACCTCCACTTTGCACCTTATCAACCCTTATCGACTTTCCCCATCGACTTCATTATCCACCTTATCCTCCACCTCCACCTACAGACAGTACTGTACCTCACCACTCACTACTTACTTAATTACTTACTTACTATGGAAGCTGAAGAAGAAGCCCAGCAACCACCAGCCCAACGTAGCACCACTCCCAGCCATCATCGCACAATGCAGCGCGCCCCAACCGCCTGCCTCTCGTGCCGCTCACGGCGCGTGCGGTGCGACGCGCTGCTCTCTGGGACGCCATGCAACAATTGTAGACTGGATGGTGTCGATTGTGTGCTGGTAAGGTCACGACGAGGCAGGCGACATCCACCACCACCACCGCCACCACCACCTGCTCCTCTTCCTCCTCGTCAGCGCTCCGAGCATCCGCCGACCATCGTTGGCTCACCACCACTGTCACCCGCGCTGAGTGGTGATCCTAATGACTTGCCTATGTGTCTCTCCTTTAATAATAGTAAGTCTTCCTCCTTCGGGCTCGCGCGCGCTGGTCCAGCAGATATGGACGGACGGACTGACCAGTGAGTGCAGCCCAGCAGTTCGAAGAGGGATCAACCTCATCACCTGAGGACCAGTGTCAGAATTATAGTAATAATAGTAGCGCGCCACCACTCTTGATCGGTATGGGGGAACCTCCCCTTTCTTCCTCCTTCTTGTATGATTCTGTCCGTGTTCGTGCCACGTGCGATTGCAGACATCACCCCCCCTCTCTCTCACCTGCTAACGGAAGATGGGGATGCCTGAGCAGACCCCGGTGTGCTGAGCCAAGGCGTCCCGCGGCCCATGGGTGACCACCAGCCTAGGTCGCCCCGGATAATGACGACGACGACGACGACGTCCACGTCGGTGACTAATAAGCAACTCCCTGGATATATCAAACCGCTGCCGTCGCGCTTCTCACAAGTCGATATCGAGTATTTGCAAGGGAAGGGGGCGTTGACCATACCAGATCCAGCATTTCTCCGCGAGCTGCTCCAATGCTTTATTCAATACGTGTATCCTCTCTTCCCGATCTTCCATCTCCCTGATTTCTTGACGTCGATCCTGACCAACGGCCAACAGGGCTCCATCAGCCTGCTCCTCTTCCAGGCTGTGATGTTTATCAGTGTTGGCTATGTGGATGAGCGGATGCTGGTGGAGAGGGACCTCCACAGCCCACGTGAGGCCCGCGCCGTCTTTTTTACGCGGGTGCGAATGCTGTACCATGCGGACATGGAGCAGGATCGAATCGTGCTGGTGCAGTCTTTGCTTTTGATGACGCACTGGTATCAGGCCCCGGATGATGAGAAGGACACCTGGTACTGGATGGGCCTGTGCCTCTCGTCAGCCCTGGTCGTGGGCCTCAATCGCAACCCGGAGCACCTGGCATTGAGTTTGGAGAAGCAGCGGCTGCGCAAGCGACTCTGGTGGAGCTGCTTTATCCGGGACCGACTGATCGGACTGGGCATGAGACGTCCTGCCCGGATCCGGAATAGCGAATATGACACGCCCATGCTCGAGCTGAGTGATTTCGACTTGGAGCCCTTCTCGGATGGCGTTGTACAGTGGCTTGGGGACGAGATGGGCGTCCAACACAACCGCCGGCAGAAGCACCTGGCCGTCACGTGTATTGATCTAGCCAAACTCTCCGTCATCATTAGCCATGTTCTGGAGTCACAGTATTCTATCCTCGGCGACTTGCAGGATGGAAGTGCCACGGTAAACCAGATGATGGCCCCTCAGGACTTCTCGCCCCTTCAGCTCGGGCACTGGGCCCAATGCGATCAAGAGCTGTCCGAATGGTCGCAATGCCTCTCGATCGATATAGATGCTATGTTACCCGACGATGATCAAATCCTGTTTTTCTATCACTCGTTGCTGAAGATGGTCTACTTCACTACAGTTGTGGTACTCCACCGACCCCAAGTTTTCCAGGCAACCAGACGGCTCTCGAACCCTGGGAAGCAGACTGAAATCTCCCGATGCAAGTTGACCGAGGCGGCCACATCCCTTACCCATATCAGCGCGGAATTGAATAGCCGGGATCTGGTGCGGTTCCTGCCCACCACAGGAATCCCGGCCCTAATATCGGCCATCTTAATTCACTTCGTCGGGGTCCAGTCCAAGACTGAGATGACTCGGACTCTAAGCATCGGTCGATTCTACCAGTCACTGGACGTCCTTTCACAAATGCAACATCGATATTCGTCAGCAACATCGGCTATCGCCTTCCTCGTCGCCGTCATTCGAAAGCACCGAATTCCCATCCCCATGATCGATCAGTTGGTGGATGGTGCCCCCCCGGGTCTCCGACGCCCAGGCTTTCTAAAGAACACCCGCCAGGCCATGCAACCATCTGCCGTAATGGAGCCCCGTCTCTCGGACTCGGGGATGTCCGAGAGGGGGATGGATCTCGAAGGACACCCAGCCCATCTCAGGCCAGTCGAGAACTATTCAGCTTTCGAGAGCCTCCCAGTTCTGCCGGATCTCTCTGAAAACTATATCACCGAGCGAGACCACGATCCCATGCTCGACATGTCACTATGGGCTGACTGGGGAGGCGCAAATGCGCTTCTGGGTTCGTGTCCTGATATTGATATGGTATTTAATTTTAATACAGATGTCCTGACGGCCGTGAATTGTTAAACGACTATTTTTATTGTTGGTTCTAAGAGCTAATCCTTCGGCTTGTAAAGACATGATCCATATATTTGAGAGATCAGGAATCTAAACTGGAGTAGATTCGGATGATCTGTCCGAAACAGAGGACACGATATCGAAACAACTCCGCTTTTCCAACCGCAGTCGTGTTGGTGTGGTGATTGTTGTAAAACAAAAAGCCAAAAAGGACACACAACATGGGTCCCGTCATGACCAAAACATCTAATGCACCCCCAGGATGAACGTAGACGGTGGCGGAGGAATGTGGTGACTTTATCGTTTCTCGTTCGCCCGACACTATCAAGATTCCTTCAAGCCGGCCACGACAGTAGAGCACTTTGATGGTAGGCCGAACTCTGACCACTACCAAACTGGCAAAAAATCGATCTGTTTCACATATCATAACCGCTACCGACGGAGATTATTTCTACTCGGGTACGAACTTGAGCGGGATCATTAATGTGAGAGATGCCTCTCGCGGTAGGAAAAGGACTCGGCTGGCCTGGACTGACGCCGGAAGCAAGGAGCAAGAAGAGTTTATTCGAGCAACCTTCAGCAACATGACAGCGTATAGATCCGAGGGTCAACACGGATTTGACCAAATTCAAAGAAAGATAAAGGAGGATTGATTCGATTCTGGACTGACCGCATAAAGCTAGCTTAGTAGGCAAAGACATAGAACACACTAGCCGCTACTTGACGTTGTCATCTGGAACTCTCTAGGAGCCGGCTGTAAATTATCGTGGCGCGAGCTACGAATACTTCATCGTAATTATAGAGGGATATATTGAGTTAGATTGGGTCCAGCAGGCCTAGCTAACCACAGTGCAGTATAGCACGCTTCAGACGCAGATTTAGTGGTCTCAGGCACCTCTGTAGCCAACACTACAGGACAGTTACGTGGTGCGGATTTTTCTGTAGAATAACTAAACTACTGTACTTATTTCAATCTAATATTGAGAATTCATGGCTTGTTTTTTGGTAGTATTAAACACCTATTTGGTGTAAAATTTGTTTTGACACTTTGTATAGTACAGCTGAAGGAAAGCTTCAGCCGAGGTGACTGCATCTGAAATTCCGAGGTCATACTGGGCCCACAGCCTGGAACTGACATTTCTACCGCGATTAAAACTATGTAAATATGTCAATTTCGGGTGTTCTATAGAAGTTTGTGATTAGCAAAAGAGAAAGACTAAAGGGTTATTTAACTCTCTACCATTCCATTTCCAACAATTCTGGCGCAGACAAAGTTCCCTTCTCGAACCTCCGAACGATGACTCCACACCCTGAACAACAAGCCTACGTGCTTGGTGTCGGCATGACACAATTCATCAAGCCACGTGGATTGCGCGATTATCCTGAAATGGGCTACGAGGCTGGTGTTAAAGCCATGCTGGATGCTCAGATCAACTACGACGACGTTCAGCATGGGGTTGCCTGCTTTGCCTACGGTGATTCGACATCTGGCCAACGGGTTTTCTACCAGTTTGGCATGTCTACTATTCCCATTGTCAACACCAGCAATGCCTGTGCTACTGGGTCCGTTGGTCTCTACTTGGCCCGTACACTTGTGAGGAGCGGTAGCGTGGACTGTGTTCTCGTGGTTGGATTTGAGAAGATGAAACCAGGAAGTCTCAAGAGTGTATGGGACGATAGATCAAGTTCTAGTGGGCGTTTTGCCGCGAAAATGGCCGAGTTGGTGGGCATCGAGAAGGAGGCCCCCTTGACGGCACAATATTTCGCAAACGCGGGTCGGGAGTATATGCAACGGTAAGTCACACACATTAGTCGGCGTTGGACTGGGTATAAGTAGATAACAAAAAAAACATTGCAGGTACGGAGCAACAGAAGAAGACTTCGCTGAGATTGGTCGTATCTCACATGAACACTCGCAACGTAACCCGTATGCACAGTTCCGCCACAAGTATACCCTTAAGGAAATCCAGGACTCACCAATGATTTTTGCACCTTTGACAAAATTGCAATGTAGCCCTACAAGTGATGGTGCAGCAGCAGCAGTTATTGTCTCACAGAGGTTCTTGGATGCGCGACCACACCTGAAAGGCCAAGCAATATTGATGGCAGGGCAGTCCTTCCACACCGACTCTCCCAAAGCCTTCCAAACTAGCGCAATTGAACTCGTCGGCTACGACATGACACAACGAACAGCTCAAGCAGCCATGAAGGAGGCTGCAATCAAACCTAGCGATGTCCGAGTATGCGAATTACACGACTGCTTCTCCACCAACGAGCTAGTGCTCCTGGACGCCCTAGGCTTTGCCGAGCCCGGCAAGGCCCACGAAATGGTCCGAAGAGGGGACATCACATTCGGGGGGAAGATGGTGGTGAACCCATCTGGAGGATTGATCTCTAAGGGACACCCCATTGGCGCAACGGGGTTAGCGCAGTGCGCCGAGTTAACCTGGCAGCTGCGTGGATGGGCTAACAATCGACTCGTGGACGGAACGTCGGTTGCGTTGCAGCATAACTTGGGCTTGGGGGGCGCCGTTGTGGTGAATGTTTATAAGCGTGCGGATGGGGGGGTGAACCGGGTGGTTGGCGATGAGGAGATTGCACGGGGGAGCTGGCTGGGGTACAATGCTGCTGTGGAGGCGAGGGGCGTTACTGAGGGGGATGCTGATCGGGTTAGGAGTCGGAAGTATCGGAGTGAGTTTGCTTTGGGGGGTGGTGATGGTGCGCGGAAAAAGGGTGGTGCTCGGTCTAGTCTGTAGTTTATTTGTTAAGGCGAGGAAAATGCGAGATGGATAGGTTTTGGATTTGCTTTGTTGGGATTTGATACTGGGTGGGTGTGGGTGAGGTTTTGGATAATCTAACTACTACCCCCCTTCCCCTTCTTGTTGAATGTGAGGAGCAAAGAAAGTTAAGTTGATTTGGATATACCTACTGCGTTAAATGAAGTGTTTGATTGTATGGAGATTGGATTTAGACGGACAGGGGGAAGGGGCCCTTTTGAAGGAATCTCTAGCTTTCGTAGTTTGAGAGAGATGCAAAAATTGCAGCGATTTTCAAGCAAAAAATCATGACGACTTTATTCGTTTTTACTATTCATTTAAGTAGGTCAAGTGTGAACTGTAAGTCAGTCTTACTTTCTATCTCTATTTATTCCTGAGACCCAGCGGGACTGGTAGAATGGTAGAATTCAAATGGGTCCAGCCAGCAAGCAACAACAACAACAACCAATATTTCCCATCCATTCACATTCACATCTTGCTCTGCGGCCCATCCTGCAGCAAGCGTATAGCGCCCTCCTGAAAGCACGTAGCAACCAGAACTCCAAGACGGGTCCAAATCCTCTGCACGACAAGGCCCCTCTCATCACCTGCCCACGGCGTCTCCATCTCCGAAAACATCCATTCGTCCGCTTTCACCATGGCTTGGTTGTGGAAGTAAATGGTATGATCGAGACTAACCATCATCTCAACGTTAGGCCGTTCTTCCGCAGGAGCGGTTACATCAAATCGATCATTCTCATCAGCCTCTTCTTGTCTGAGACCCGAGAGTTCATCCAGCTTGCTCTCTGAGGAACGGTTATGGCCATGACTCGCGAGGGATGAAACGATGCGTTGCATGGCGTGTTCGTTATTGAATCGATTCCCATGATGGACTCGAGCTGCTGTGCCGATGAAATAATTGTCTGTCATGTAAGCGAGGGCCGCGAGATGGATGTTTTGATTTTGCGGAATAAAGCCCTTGGATGCGATGTGTGGTTGTTGGTGGTGGTTGTGGCTGATTGGGTCTCGTGTCCGGATCCATTGTTGTAGTCGCTGATGCTCTGGTCGCTCTGGTTGCTGTTCCGGCTGGTGGTCTCTGTCTCTGTCTCTGGGAAGTGGAAGTGGAAGTGGAAGTCGAACGCATTCGTACAGGCTGCCCTGATCCGCCTGGCAGGTTCTGGATAGGAGCCTCTTCTCCACCGGCTCGCCGTACTCAGATGGGGGCGCCTTTGAGTTGTTCCCCTCGAGAGGTAGCGGTATACGAACTTGGTGCTCCAGCATTTTTCTTTTTCCTTTCTTCTTGTTACCCCCCGAGGAGGAGGAGGGGGGGGAGGCCTCCTCATGTAAGAAGAAGCTGATCAGGGCAATGAACACACGGTTTCCAGACTGCTGGGCCTCTACACGCCTCATGGTGCTGTTCCGACCTCTCGGGATCTTGGTAACGTGGTAGAAGATGGGGGTGTTGTTGTTGTTTTTTGCGGCGGAGATGAAGCTGCAGTGCATGCTGTGGACTTGGAGGCCCTGTGGGACGGTGTGTTGGGCTATGAGGAGGGATTGAGCTATTAGGGCGCCGCCGAAGATACCGCGGCCCCAGAGGGGTTGCCATAGTGGGTGGGTGTTGGTGTAGACGTTTTCTTCGTGTGAGTGTTGGGGAGAGGGGAGGAATGAGAGGGCTTGTTCCATTGAGGGGGGGGAGGGGATGGATGGATGGGGTTTGTGTTTGTGTTTGCGTTTGTGTTTGCTGGTGGGTGGATGGGTGTGGAGTGCTGTCTGTCTGTCTGTCGTTTTGTTTGTTTATTTATATCCTCAGTTGGGTGGTTAGTAGCCTGTTTTGCTTTTAATCTCTAGGTTGGTTACTTACTTACTGAGAGCCTGTTTAGGTGCTGTTTGAAAGTAGATATACTTCTCAGAAGGAGGAGGTATTAATAGAAAGGAAGAGGTATTGTAAAGGGAATTATTATTAGACGATAAACTTTCTTTGAGTTAGTGTAAAACTTAGCAATGTAAATAACTCGCCTCATATCTTAGATAATTAAAGAAAATAATTAAATTGATTTTCTAAGTTGTCCCATACATGTTAAAGGGTAGTGAGATTACATCACGGCCCGACCGTCTACATACATAACCTTTAGTGACCGAGGATAAAAAGCACAACGACCACCCACCCACATCCAAAAGGATTCGCGTACCCCTGTGGTTTGCCTGCCTGTGGTGATAAAAAGCAGTTACCGAGGAGCTGCGTAGTACAGTCCGTAGTTGCCGAAACCAACTGCTGTACTATAACTTAATTCCGGGTGCTACATTAGTATATATGTATACGCATGATGTATCCCTGGCCTGATATGATGAGTGCAGCTTTAAGTGCTAGAACTACATATCCATATTAGATATCACTGTTGGTCTTGAACAGAGTGTCTTCATCTTCTGCTCCCATCTTCAAACGAAAAACGTAGTGTGAGACGTACAGGACCTTGACTCGTAAAAATGTCATCCTTTGCGGGAAAAGTCATCGCTGTCTCTGGTATGTTGATATTTCCTGCGCCTCGTTTTCATACAGCATCGCATAGAATAGAACAGCATCAACTCAAGTTCTAAATAGGTGCGGCATCCGGAATTGGACTCTCCACAGCCAAAATACTCTATCAACGGGGTGCATTGCTCGCCCTTTGCGACATCCGAAAGGACGTCCTCGATAAAGTTGTACCTGAGATTGAGCAACAGCGCATTGCAGATGATCAGAAGATCACGGCTTTGAAAGTTAACGTTACTGATACCCAGGAAGTTAACCAGTGGATCAGCAAAGCCATCCAAGACTTTGGTCGGCTTGACGGCGCTGCCAACGTTGCAGGCACTGTGACCTTCGACGAGTTAATCGGGAACCTCTCTGATGAATCATGGGAACGCATCATGAACATCAATTCGACTGGAACGTAAATCTACCCTGCAGCAAATCTTGTATCTTTTTTTATTTTCACTATCGGTTCGGTGTGCAGTTCACTGACGTCGTCACTGGCACACACAGATTCAAAGCTCTGCGGGCTCAGCTACCCAAGCTACCGCCTGGCAGCTCGGTTGTGACAGTTTCTTCCATGGCTGGCATTGGTGCCTCTCCTCATATGGCGGCCTACGGTGCTAGTAAGCACGCTGTCGTAGGCCTTACACGTACAGCCGCTGTAGAGTATGGACCAAGAGGGATCCGCGTGAACACCGTCGCACCGTAAGCGCTCTCACGTCCATCTATCTAGTCGGTCTACAAGCATGCCACCAAACCCAAGCTAATATTGACATGTTGGAAACCAGATCCACAGTTGCTACGCCTCTTGCACTGGGCTTTTGCGAGGGATCCGACATCAAGTTGACGGCAAACCGGTCGTGCCTTAAGCGGATATCACAGCCTGAGGAAGTTGGGAAGGTGGTCGCCTTCCTTCTTTCGGACGAGGCGTCGTATATCACGGGCTCGGTTATCAACGTCGATGCGGGATGGACATTACCGACCACTGTGGATTTTTCGGTCTGATTCTTCTGATGTGATGGATTTCATGGTGGGCTATCTGAGAGATCTATTGTATAGATAGCGAGATGCGTGGTATAGCTAGCTTAGGGTATTATATCCATATCGTTAATTTTTTGCCTCGTGCATGATAACGTTTCTTTTTTGCACTCGAAAACCTGGTTTATATATTTCGAACATTATTTGAGAAGGGGTGGATATTGCTTAACTGTGACGGCTTGCAGGGAGGTAAGCTTCTCCTATTACCACACGGTATCCGCCCCCTGTACTGTATGTAGGTGGGTGCCAGATACCCGGGAATGAGGTGTTGGATTCCACCAGACTTCCGCCCGCATGTGTGTATTAGGCGGCGGAAGTTTCTGCTTGGCCCACTGCAAGGTGTTGACGATATGGCTCGGGGATTACAGTACTAGCCCTCATTTGCAGCAATTGGTGGTGGTTGATTTACTGTCCAAATGGTTGGAATGGCCGGGGCTCTTTTATTTCCTATTGAGATGGGTTGTACTGCTACACCTCCCCTAAAATAGTTACGCGGCTTGCCTCTTTAACTTATCTCACCACACCGTCTGCTTTAATAAAAGAGGGCTAATCTTAGATTTGATATGGAGGTTTAAAACATCAATTTAGCCTCGAGAAAGCTTCTGTGACCGGGCAATAGTCAATTCAACACTCTCCTTCGCCTTTTCGTTGGTATACTCCGCAACTTCTTTAATCCTATACCCACCGTCGCCAGGTAGGACTTCGATAGCCTCGCCCGAGACATTATTTGTGCCCAGGAGGGACTCGAAGGTTTCTAATAGAGAGTCCAGCGTGATGAGTAGTCCCCTTTCGCCAGCTTTATCATAATAGTCCCCTGTGGAAATATTCGTCCGGACTATGTTGGGGCATATAGCATTCAGTGTGATCTTTTCTTCGGCCAAGGTTTTGCCATATGTACGGACGAAACCGACGATGGCACTAGGTATTGGTTACAATTTGCGGACTGACTAATGTAGGAGAAAACTAAACGACTGACTTACTGCTTTGAAGCCGTGTAGATGGGAAGTGGTGTGATGTAGTAAAATCCGCATGCAGAGGCTACTATTGCCACTACAGATACCCATATTAGGGACATGCAATTTGAGGAGGAGGGGGATCTTGTGCTCTGAGCTTACTCTTTCCACGAAACCCGTACTTGTTTGGCTTCTGACGGCGAAATTGCTGGACCGCTAGCGCAGTGCTATACAAGGCACCAGTCCCGTTCACATTCCAAACGGCCAGATTTGGCTTCTCAAACCCGGTTTGACATGCTTGGTTGGGAATGAATGGCGACTCGGTAATCCCAGCCGAGGCAAAGACATAATCAATGTGGCCAAGTTCCTCGACGGCAGCTTGGAACCCTCTCTCCTGTGATTCCCAGTCCGCCACGTCGACCTGCACGGCCCAGGCAAATTGACCGTTCTTGTTAAGCTCTTTAGCGGTTTCCTCAGCACCCTGGATGTTGCGATCTGCAATGAAAACTTTCATCCTGTATGGACGGAAGAGGGGGGCTTATTAGCAGCTTTTCTTGGTGTTCATGCTCTGAGGATGCTTACCCCTTGCTGACGAGCCCTGCTGCTAGGGAACGGGCAATGCCACTGGCACCTCCTATGTATGACACGGTCATCAGCATCCATCTACTAGTTGTCTGTATGCTCAAGAGAACTTATCCCACCCACCTGTAATATAGGCGGTTTCTCCCTCGTAAGACATTCTATAATCAAATCAAATAATCGATATAAAAATGCAGAAAAGGTACTTGTGGATAAATGAAACGTTGGGGGAGGTTTTCCAAGGTGTGTCTGGTTGTCGTGCTTAAATGCATACATATGATATGATACGATACGATTCGGGGATTCTCTGGCACTCGATTGTGTTGTAAATAATATGATTATTGCACCTCGGAACAAAGGAAGTTGAGGACGCCTCGCCCCGACCTATTTCGGTTACACCCGTACAGCAAGTTTGGTGATTACGCCCCCCGGCTATGGAAATTGAAGAAGAAACCTCGGTATTGGAATAGATGACAGTTGTATGTATTAGAAATTCACCAGAGAGCCATCACATATGGGCAGCATGATATTGATACCTAAAGAGGATATTGGGGTCACTATCACTATATGTGAGGGTCATCAAAGGATGCAAACAAAGATGCTTTCTTTGGGTTGAGTTTACATAGGGAACCTCCTACGAGGCTCTTATTGGACTTAAAACTCTTGTCACATATTAATTAGATTCCGAGCAATCCTAGAGCTGTATACAGTAGGCAAGATGTTTCTACTCCTTGCAATTCACCAATACTTTATCACACAAGATCAATTGCTCCCTGAATGAATCTTTGAGCTGGATGACGTCCCTACAATTTTGCCCGCTCAGGAACATCTCTGACGACATATCCCCTAATAACCCTCTCGCCCGTCTTCTCTCCATCGCGCAGCACCCTCCTCAAGATCTTACCACTTGGGCTTTTGGGTATCTCGGCGATAAATTCGATTTCCTTGACCCATTTATAGCGCACCCGCTTCTCTTTCACATATTGAATCAGTTTCCTCCCAATGGCATCACTAGGGTCGACATTGCTGTTCAGTACCACATACGCCTTGGGCCGTTCGGTACTGTTGTAGTCGTCGGGTATGCCTACCACAGCGCAATCATTAACATCGGGGTGGCCTATTAAGAGATGCTCCAGATCAGCCGGCGCAACTTGTTGGCCCTTGACCTTGATCATCTCTTTGATGCGGTCCACAACATGGATGAAGCCTTGGTCATCAATACAACCAATATCCCCCGTGTGTAGAAAGCCATTGGCACCAAAGGTCTCGGCCGTTTCCCTCGCATTGGCAAGATACCCCATGGCGATCTGAGGGCCTTTGGCAAGGATTTCGCCAGTTTGGTTTGGTCCTAGCTCTTTACCTGTAAGCAGGTCGATGACTTTCACTTCTGTCGAGCGCAGAAGCATCCCGCCGCTATTGGCATACTTAAAGCTGTAGAATTCAGGTGGGTGGGTGGTGAGACAGCAGCATGACTCCGTCATACCGTAGCTTTGCCTGAACCCAATCCACGGCATCTTCTTGGCCAGCAACTGGATGATTTCATGGCCTAGGGGAGCTGCACCACAGGCGATACGCTTTAAGCATGTTATATCATAGTCATTCACCATCGGGTCGCGTACTAATCGTATGACAATGGATGGGACGAGAGAGAGGTCTGTTATCTGATAGTTGACGATGGCCTTCAGGAAATCTTCCATGGTGAACTGGGGAAGCATAATACATTCGTCGTTACTAGCAATAGGCCAGTTCAGGAAGCGCACGAGCCCGCTGACTGGGAGTCCCCGTTAGCATTCATTACGGGAGAGTTAATAATGTTCAGTTCAGTTAGCTACGTATGTGGTGGCTATTCTTACTGTGGAATAGAGGAAGGCATGCCAAGAACCTTTTCTTTTCAGGCCCGGCTACATCCTTCAACTGAAGACATTGAGCGATCACATTCCTATGAGATAACATCACCTGTAGTTATGAGAGTTTAATAGTTAAGTTATCCAGGGTGCCCCAAAGAGACAGACAGATTCGTGCATTACATACCGCTTTTGGCAAGCCTGTTGTGCCGCTGCTAAAGTTGAGAAAACCACAAATATCATTGGTGCCACCCTGTGGGACGCGATAGAAGGGGACCTGGCCATGTGTACCATAGCTTTTGCCAATTTCCAATAGCTGCTTCATCGCAGTATAGCCCTCGACCTCTCCTTCTAATAAAAAGATGCGGTCTTTCGGGATCCCGGACTGCTCTGCAGCGGCCAGAGCAACTTTGATTGAGCTGGGTACTGTCATGATATACTTGGCTTCCGCCGTTTTGAGAGCACTTGCCATCTCGTCGACGCTATACGCAGGAGATGCGCCGTTGACCCTTCCACCTGGTATTTCGCGTCAGCTTCTATTATCTCCAGCAGGCCACTCGACCGTAGGTGGTTTCATCGCCCAAGCATCAATGCAGTGGAAGTGTGCCGTTTCTCGAAACATACCTGCTCTCAAGATGGCGAACATAGCTACCGGATATGATATCGTATTCGGGCTAAAGAGCGATACCGTATCTGTCTTCTGCAAGCCGTACTTTTTCACCAGGGCTGTACATAGATAAGTCGAGTACTCCTTCACCTGGAAGAAATCCAGCCGTTCCTTGGTGGCAGCATTGGTAAAGCCGCCGACCTCGTTGGGTGGATAGTTAAACAATGGTGAGTATCTCGGGTCTTCGAAGGCCCATTCCCATACGGTCAAATCCGTGGGATCTGGGTTACAGAGAGGTGATAATGATTAGCAAATGGAACGTCCGAAACAGCAGCATTGGCTTACATTCAACACTGGGATATCTAGATTTGAAAACCATTTTGGATTTGCATCAAACAGGTGCAGAGGAGCTAGCTAACAGTAACTTCCCCTTGCTATTAACCCGAGATTACGAGTTCTAAATCGGACGACTTTTGCTGTAGGAAGATTTAAATTTATATAGCCTTGGGCCGAATACTGTGGTCCTTTGCTGTAAATACGAAAGAGCATAGCCTTTCCCAGTTCTGAAGGCTCGTTAGGAATCTTGCGTTGCGTACCCACGCCAGTGTACCAATGTGTGCAGGGAAGTGAGTGAGTGGCCTCGGCCCTCGGAACGCACCACCATGTACCAATGTACTACTTACTGTACACAATCACGTCCCATTGCGTCGGGTACGTCTAAAACATCCGTGGATCATTATGGATATGTACTGTACTCTCAAGGAGCATAAGAAAACCCTGTAGTCTTTGTTTTGCTACAGTACCTTCTGAGATTTTTCTCTTCCGGTTCTTTCGAGTCCTGTATATTGATTCTGTATTTTACCAGCAAGCAGCTAAATATGGCTACACAGGCCAATGCATCATCAGCAAATGGACATGCTATATCACCAGTAAATGGCCATGCGACAAAGCCGGTTGACGAGGCTTTCATCCGCACGGCAATTAACAGTTCCAATCTAAATGCCCTGCGTCTTGCCTTACTCCAAGTAACTGGCGACCCAGATCTGGCTAAGATGCGCACTCGGCGCCATGCTATACGTGGAGGTGCCATGTTTGCGCACGTTCTGGACGAGAAAGACGCTCCAGCCCTAAAGGAAAAGGCCTTTTCCTACCTCTCAAAGCGCAAGCTAGACGATCCTGTTCCCCCGCCACCATTGTCAAAGGCCGAGGTGAAGAAGTTGATCGATGTCTTTGGCGATGAGCCGGTTGGGGAGCGCGAATTCAACTACGACTACGAAGAGCTAGCCTTTGAAGAATATCCCCGTGATGCTCAGTGGACAGCTAATAAGAAGCCCTCTGCCGAAAATATTGCAAAGTTCAAAATCATTGTCGTTGGCGGTGGCATCAGTGGCCTCTCCGCTGCTGTGCAATTCAAGCGGCTCGGCTTCAACTTCCAGGTGCTCGAGCGGCAGCGAGGCATTGGGGGCACCTGGCTCCTCAACACCTATCCTGAAGCACGTGTCGATACTTCGAGTTATCTCTTTCAGTTTAAGTTTGTCAAGAACTACCCATGGTCCGAATATTTCGCTACAGCTGGCGAAACCCGGAAATACCTTGAAGACGTCGCTGAGCAATACCAGGTCAAGGATCACTTTTACTTTAACCGTGAAGTAGTCAGAGCCGTATGGCACGAAGACACAAGTGAATGGGAGCTCACCATTAAACATTCCGATAGCCATATCGAGACCCTTAGGTGCAACGCTGTTGTTAGTGGTAGCGGCCTTTTTGCTACCCCCAATGAGCCAAATATAAAAGGCATTAAGGACTTCAAGGGCCCGATCTTTCACACCGCCCGGTGGGACCATAGTGTCGACATTTGCAATAAACACGTAGCTCTCCTGGGCACAGGATCAACGGGGACCCAACTCGCTGCCAGCGTTGCCTCCCAAGCCAAGTCGCTCACGGTCTACCAGCGCACACCCAATTGGATCATGAACATGGATGGCTATAAATCGCTTATAGACGACCATGTACGCTATATCTTTGACCACATGCCATACTACTGGAACTGGTATTGCTATTCAGCCCACGTCACATCTCAGCAGCTGCAGTATCTCCAAACCTATGACAAGGAATGGCAAGCAAATGGTGGTCAAGTCAACAAGCGGAACGATCTGGTGCGTCAAAACCTCACCGAGTACATTGAATCCAAAGCAAAAGGCATCCCAGGCCTGGTTGAGAAGATTCTACCCAACTATCCGCCACTGGTGCGCCGGTTGGTTGTGGACAATGGGTTTTATGATATGCTGAGGCGCAAAAACGTGGAGCTTATAACGGACAAGATCGATACATTCACTGAGACCGGTATCAAGACTGCGGACGGCGTGGAGCGCAAGTACGATATCGTTGTGCTGGGCACCGGCTTCAAGGTGTCCCAGTACTTCTTCCCATGCAAGTATGTTGGCCGGAATGGGCAGACGACGGACGAGTTGTGGAAGAAAGATGGCCCACGTTCATATCTTGGTCTCGCAATGCCTGGTTTCCCCAACTTCTTCAGCTTCTACGGCCCAAACCACCAGCCGCGGTCGGGCGGGTTCTATTCATGGGGCGAGATTTGGTCGAGGTACACTGCAACCGCGTTGATTCATCTAATAGAGAACGATAAGAAGTCGATTGAGGTTCGCAAAGACGTTTTTGATGACTACAATGCTAAGATCGATGAAGAGGCCAAGAGCCTTATTTGGGAACAGGAGGGTTCTGGATACTACGTTAATGATTTCGGGCGCCAAAGTGTTAATGTGCCATGGCATACTGCGGACTACCATCGTATGGTATCTAAACCCAACTTCAATGACTTTGAGATCCGATAGATGGAGTGGTGGGACTCAAGGGTATATATATATAGCCCGCAAGTCGTCTGTGTTATAGTTTATATTCTCTGGTAGAGATATTTGAGGGCTTATATCTATTTTCTAAACCGGGTACTTCTGACTCTCTGTAGCTGGTATACGTTTTATGAATGATGTCAGCCGGATCCTGCCTTGTTAGCCACCTAGACACACGCTCCTGCAAATAAAGTCCTCAAGTTGTATATTCCATGAGTCTCGGTGTGTTGTGTTTCGTTTTTTCACAGACCCTCTCGACGAGCCTAAGCACTTCCCGAACCAAAAATTCCCATTGTACCGTATCTTATGTAGCTCCATTTGAACTCACGACTGGTTTTATTTACTGTATTAGAGAAGAATCAAAACTAATAAATGCAAATTTTAATGGCGAGAAATTGGTCTTCAAGAAGCCCTTCATTATTACGACTAATACAGGGGTTGTCCCCTCTAAAGGTAGCGCTCCAGAGTCTCGAGGTCCTCTTAACTATCAATTAGTTGAAGCAATTTTCGGTTAGTCGTTCGCCCAGTCTCCCAAGGTTACGTTAAGACTGTGATAAATAGTGACTTTTGTTATTCACAGATTCAGACAAATATACGCTATACCCCCTCCGACAGTTCGACGGCAGCTCGTCATAATTATTTTACAGCTTGGAACCCGAAGCCAGCAATTCAGCACCCCCACCGCTAATACAGAGTTTACCCGTCTCCTTAACTCTCGTTTGGAACAACACTGTCTGACCCTCCTTCCACATCTCAACCTGGAGGGTTTGACCCGGAAGAACCGTGGCAGAGAATCTCGCCTTAATGTTCTTGAAGGTGCCATAGCGGGCTAAAATATGCTTTCCAGTGAGTCCAAAAGAGCACAGCCCATGTAGAATGGGCCCATCTTTGAAGCCAGCAGCCTGTGCAACGGCAGGGTCAATGTGCAATGGGTTTCTATCGCCGTTCAGTCGGTATAGAGCAGCCTGATGTTTGGAAGTCTTTTCCACTGCTATCCAGTCCGGCGCCTGTCTGGGGATGGTATAAGTAGCAGCAGCCTTCCCCCGGTTGACGGTAGCGCTTCGAGAACCACCAAAACCACCGGATCCGCGGACAAAGAGAGTCGTCTCATTGTAGAATAACTCTTCTCCGGTCTGTACATCAACACTGGTTGCTCCAGTCACGACCACGGCTGCGTTTCCCTTGTCGGTGATATCAACCAATATAGGATGCGATTGCGTCCGCGCTGATGTGGGAATGGGCCACTTGCGGATCTCGAGATATTGCTCGCCATGCAGAAGTCTCTCCTGTGAGAAATTCGGCACCATCTTACTCAAATCAAAAGGCTTTTCCGTTGTATATGGCACAATAACCCCATACGTGGGCAGGACGTGGAAGTTGGGATGACCTTCGTAAACCAGGGCCAGTTGATCGCTGGTCGCGCCCAGCGAGATATTGTACAAAATAGCATCCCGCTCAGTATAAGAGAATTCCGAGCCCGGAAACTTGCTTTTCTTTGCTACCTCAATGGCAGCAAGATATGGATTTTCTTGGGCCAAGTTTGGAGGAGAGGTTTGATGAGCCATGAGCCGCTTGACAACAATATCAAGTATATTCCTCCGCCCACCACCATCATCATCGCCATCCGAGCTTTCAGGGTTATCACTGCATCCGTCCTCGAAGTTTGTAATTCTTCCCCATTGGTCATGAATTGCTTCTGGGGTAATCGATTTGTCGACGACATTGAAGGTATGCCCACCGGTACGCTGCCATCGTGTACGAGCCTGCCAGCCACAGCCAGCTTCGTAGAGACCTCCAGTCGGTCTTCCCGGCACTTTGTCAGAACATAATGCGAGAACCATAGGCGCTACAAACTCTGGCTTGCGTGCGTTGACGACATCTTCACTGAGAACCGTGCGAGTCAACTGTGTTCCGGCCGATGGAGAGATGACATTAACATAGATATTATCTTTTTCTCCCTCCCGCGCGAGAGCTCGTGAGAATCCGAGAATCCCCATTTTCTAATCATAATAATAAAGTGTTAATTGGCTGCTGCAAATTCCCATATACATGCATGATGGTGTCAAGAAACTTAGTAGACGTTGGCGACTTACTGCTGTTGAGTAGTTTGCCTGACCGTAGTTTCCATAGGTACCACTGGTGCTGGTTGTGTTGACAATTCGTCCATATTTCTGCTTCAACATATATGGATAAGCCGCTTTGGTACAGGCGTAGGTGCCCCGGAGATGAATATGGATAATATCATCCCATTGTTTCTCAGTCATGTTCGCAAATGCCTTGTCTCGTAGAATGCCGGCGTTGTTGACTAGGATATCGACTCGGCCAAAATTGTCAATTGCTGCGAGAAGCAACCTAGTTGATTAGCACATCTGATATTGACATGAAGAAAAGGGTCGAGGCAGTATGATTGATTCACCTGTTTTGATAACTGAGGCACCATCTTCAACTGATGACCTATTTCCAACGGCTTTTCCTCCAAAAGTGCGGATCTCTTCCACTACAGTATCTGGGTTAACTAAGTCATTTACGACCACAGAAGCACCTCGTTTTGCAAACTGAATACAATAGGCGCGTCCTAAGCTGCAGATATTGAAAAGGTTAGCTCTGGGATGGATTTTAGATTATGCTAGAAGGATGCATTACCCAGCACCACCACCAGTTATCACGGCTACCCTGCCATCGAATCTAATATCCTCACCAGCCTCATTTTTCTTCTGTTTCTGTGCGCTTTCGAGATGGGCCATTAAATTGGCGGTGGTGGTAGGATGATCGGGTCTCGAAAAGTCATTGATGTCTGCCCAACGCTTCAATACAGCGCCCGGAGTAAAAGTTTCGTCGCCTACATAGCATAGCGTTCAGCAATCAATCAGTCAGCTTCCTACATCTCTCTAGCTGGATGATGAGGAGGACTCTCTCGCCGCAGCTAAACTCACATTTCAGAACAGCTCCTGGGGAACGTTCCCATCGAAACTTGGAAATGTGGCCGGCACCGACTTCAAAAACGGAGCCAGACTCCTTATTAGTGGGATGAACGAGGAAAGCAACCAGAGGGGCGACATGCCCAGGACTTAGGTATTGCAGCACCTCAGGAGACATGATAGTTGCAGTCATCTGGCTCGCAGCGACAGGAGCAATCGCGTTTACTAAGATATCATATTTTCTTCCTTCCTTCGCCAAGGTTTCGGTCAAGCCAACCACGCCCAGCGTAGCTGCTGAGTAGTTACACTGGCCACGGTTGCCAAAGAGGCCTGCTGCCGACGATGTCATGATGATACGCCCGTATTTTTGTCTGCGAAATATCCGCCAGGCGGCCTGGGTGCATTTGAATACGCCTGATACTTGGGTGTTATACAAGGGTCGAATGTTACACTGCATTTCGGGACTCCAGAGGTAACCTTACCTTTGATATGAACGGCGTCAATGTCATCCCACTGCTTGTCAGTCATATTTTGGAAGTTGGCATCTCGTAGAATTCCTGCATTATTGATCAGGATGTCTAACCTTCCAAATTTTTGGACAGCATCCTGAATGATTGCATCGCCATCGACAACACTACTGTAGTTGGCGGCAGCTTTTCCACCTGCGCTGACTATCTCGCGAACCACATCGTCGGCTACCTATGTCATGTTTAGCTCGGAGACTGGTCGGTCCAATTGAGCATACACTGTGTACCTTTCTTGAGACATCATTGACAATAACAGAGGCCCCTTTCGAGGCCAGATAGTGGGAATATGCTTTTCCTAGCCCACCGCCACCTCCTGTGATGACGGCAACCTGATTGTTAAACTGTATTTCGGCCATGTTGGGAGCGAGTCTTTCGGAACAAAGAATGGATAACAACTATGCATATGCATACAAAGAGGCTCCTACCTGTCCTAGGAGAGAACACTTAATTATACCCAGTAAATAGTCGAGCTACAGAACGATACTATAAGTTTGTCGGAGCCGGTCCACCATAGCATAGAGTTTCCCTATAGTTCGTTCCGCTAGACTTCATGCCGAGGGTTAGATTTTTAGTACTGTAATACAATAGGCGGGCAACCTACCTCGGGCTTCTGGCAACATAGCCGGGAAGAGCGCGGAAGCCATTCGTCAAATCTAGCTTCGACTGCATGTCGCTACGTTTTATTATTAAGACTTAAATTTTTGTCGGTCACCCTTAGAAACATGATCCAGAACTGATTCGAGATGGTGTTATGTGGCATTGTGCTACGGCCGTAGAGCTAACATCTCGCACAAGATAGTATAGTTTCAAAATTAGTCCTGGTTTCGCTGTCGTATTCGTAGCTCGTCCTCTTTGAACTGATCATTAGTACGTCTAGATTATATCCAAATATGTACTGAAATTTTACATGCGTAATGTAACATCGGGAAAAAGCGAAAGCAGAGAGTTATTTGTCAGTACCATATATAACATCAACTCTAATCTACGTATGCCCCAATCACATATCAGTATATCACAGTCTCTCCTTGCCTAGGGCTCGTGTCTTTGCACGAAACCCCTTCTCCAGCTGTCTAATAGCAAGATCCAACATAACATCCTCACTGCCTCCGGGTATCCGTGAAGCCGGAACTTCACGGTAGATCTTTTCCACCAGCTCTCCTTGCCCGGTACGAGTATACCCATTTCCTCCAAACAGTAGAACGGCACACCTCGAGCATTCATCAAGCACTAGACCTGCCCTCGCTTTGATGAGCGCCACAGGGCCACCAAGCTCCGAGCGCGACTCCTCGCCTTTCATGTTTGACATCTGATATACGAGCTGCTCTACCCAGGCAGACAGAGATTCCAATTCACCTCCACATCTAGCAAGCCGGTTCCTGACGACTGCCTGTTTCATAAGGGGTACTCCAAAAGCCTCCCGCTTGAGAACATAGGCAAATGCTGCTGAAAGGGCAGCTCGGGCTGTTTGAGTGACGCCAATAGCAATGGCGAGTCGTTCATGGTTGAAGTTTCGTGTGATCATCTTCATACCTTCACCTTCCTGTATTAGAAGTTAACCTCCTGAGCAAGAGATCTGGCGACTCAGGTTGGCAAGTAGGTATGCAATAAGACAAAAGCTGGGGGGTGGGGGTTTACCTTTCCGATCAAATTCTCGACTGGTACCTTAACATCTTCAAGATTTATGAACGTGGTCCCGCTTGTTGTCCCTCCAGTTGTCTTCATTCGACGCATCGACACACCTGGATATCCAAGAAGAGGTACGACAAGAAGTGATAGACCTGCAACTCCCGGACCCCCAGTACGAACAGCCATCGTAGCATAGTGTGACCAAACACCATTTGTAATCCTAAATCAGGTCCAAGGTTAACATCCGGTTGTGAATGGCTCGTCATGAGAATAAATAAGCTTACCACTTTTTTTCGCCATTGACAATGTAATATTTTCCACAGTCGCTCTTCTTGGCTGTTGTTGAGATATTTGCAACGTCACTACCTGCGTCAGGCTCAGTGATAGCGATACATATCCTCTTTTCGCCCCGAATGAGTTCAGGAAGAAAACGCTGCTGCAAGTCTCGACTGCCATATGTAATGAGTGGCGGCATGCCATAAGCCATGCCAGTCGACAATGAAGATGCAGGGCCACCAATGCCAAGCCTGCGCATCTCACCTATGTAGATGGCAAAGTGGAAGTAATCAAAATCTTCAATCTTCAACCCCCCAAGAAGTTCAGTGATCCCCATGCTTTTGAGCAAGTCGATGGGCAAGGGAGCCGGCAAATTGGGAATCAGCATATTGTGCTTCGTAAAGGTCTTGAAGACGTGGTCGGGCACTTCGCCTGCCGTCTCCCACTCGAATGCATGTTGCTCGAGGTGTTCCGAGATGAACTCGCGACATGCCTTCTGCCATTTCCTATGTGACTCTGTATAGTATGGAGATGGCAGACCCATGAGCCATGGTGCTTCGGAAAATGGAACTGGCACTTTCAACTGTTGGGACATGATTGGAGATAACTTGAGTCTACCACAAGCCTCGAAAGACAGTGGCAACAAGGTCACTTATGCTAGCAATAGAATTTGCGACTCGAAACCCATTTGAATTGGGTAAAATCTTAGCCCTTAGTAAGTAATAACAGGTAAGCCTTCTAGTGGTTAGCAATCTTTTTTCAACTACTGCACAGCTCGGTTACCTTCTTCGTAGATTACCGAGGCCCGAGTACGCGCTTCATAATAAAGAAGAGACTAAAGAGATATAAGTCTTTACTAAAGTATATTATTTTATTTAATTCTTATATAACATTAGATAGAATCTACTAGGTTGTGTTGTGTAACTATTATTTATTCTAGATATAGTAGAGTCTAACCTATTCTAAGTCACTCAAGACAGGGAATCTGTTTCCTATAATCTGCTTTTTACTGTAGCAGAAAGAACTGCTCCGCTACTGATGTTGTAGTCTTTGCCCGCTTCCCATTTCATCCAATCCTTCAGCGTCTCCTCGCCTCCTTTTCCAGGTTTCAAGGTCTGGCCCTTCCACTGGGCATTCACTGGCCTCGCCGGAGATTTTTGAAGGTGTATAAGGGGCCGATGCTGGTACCCTGATTCCTCCATCTCCCAATGTTCTAGTACTGGTGTAACACATGCATCTAGCCTATCAAAAATACACTCCCACTCTCGTCGCGTTTTTTGCTTGAAGCGCTCTTTGAATATCAAGTGCATGCGCGGCCATGATCTGCTGTCTTCCCTCGGTAACTCCCCACATCCCAAGTCTTCCGGTCGGATCTCCAAGCCCTTTAGCAAGTTGGCGAAGAACTGTGGCTCCAAGGCACCAACTGACATATATCTATCGGAATCTTTGCATTCATAGCACCTGTAAAAGGGGCAGCCTCCGTCTAGCAGGTTGGTACCTCTCTTACCGTTCCACACGGCCTCCTTGGTCCTTAACCGTGGAATCGTGCCCAGATAGCTAACACCGTCGACCATATTAGCCTCGACAATCTGTCCTCTTTCACTCAAGCCGCGGTGGATTATGGCCAACAGCACACCAGCAAAGGCAGCCAGGCCTCCGCCGGCATAGTCGGCCAGTATGTTGCCTGGTGGAGATGGACATTCACCACTACTGCCCAACATGCTCAAAATGCCCGAAATAGCAAGATAATTGATATCATGGCCAGCCATATTCTTGTACTTTCCATCGCGTCGAAACCCAGTAAGACGGAGGACGATCAGCCGTGGATTATCTTCTAAGAGTTTCGTTGGATCAAGTCCCAAGTTTTCCAATACGCCAGGCCGGAACGGATCAATAAATATATCAACCTTGTTGAGAAGGGACTTGAGGAGGGAAATACATGCTGCAGATTTGAGGTCCAGGACAATGGATGACTTGTAGGAGGTGAGCACGTCCGTTGATGAGGTTCCTGGCCGATCGATGCGGAGAACAGAAGCGCCATACGAAGAGAGGAGCTGTCCACAGAATGGTCCTGAAAAGTAGGCTTTAGGTGTGATTGCTTAGCGGTTTGGAGGTAGTTTGAAGGTTCTCACCTGGAGCTAGACCTCCAAGCTCAAGAACTCGCAGACCTGTTAACGGGGGCTGGTCTGTCATTTTCTCAGAATGTATTGTTATGATCGGGGGTGGAAGTCTGAGAAGAGAATGTGGGATTTTGTTGACTGTAGCCAGGGTTAATTACTTACTGCGTTGAGATGGTCACTAGTATATGCCACCTTTATTGGAGGTCTTCAATAGCCTCGGGTAACATCTCTCTTAATGATTGTCGTTATCAGAAAAGTCGCAATAGAGCTATTCCGGGTGCATCCCGTTTCGAAATATCACAGTTATATCCTTGCCCCAACCAACATATTGCATGTATTTGTTTGCGGACAGCACTTATTGAATGCCAATTCCTCTATCCCCATTAGGGACCAGCGTTCCCCAAGCATATTTCTGTATATAAATTTATAGTCATGTGGTTACTATGAGCATCACCTCCCAGCTGGCGCTCGGCCCGAGGCAAGCAAATCTATGGAAGTTATTTGGTGGATGAGGGTTATGAGGGGAGGGAGGTATGAAGACGCCATTTTTCCCTATAAATATACACGAATTAGCAATTTTATCTCGTTTGCTTCAGTGACAGAATCTTTCTTTAAGCAACCATGACCCAAAAACCCGTCCCAGACTGGACCGATGAGGCAATTCGCCCGCTAGATGCTGATGTTACAATTGGATGGGCTGGTGTGCCTTTGTCCCAAACACTAGGTTACTACGGTCACATTAAACGGGCCACGCTCCCGACTAATAATGAACTTGGCTTCACTCCAGAATATGCCTCTGTGGATGTCGGGAAGATTGCCGAATCTTTCGTGGATTCCTTTGCGGAAGCCATCGAAGCACAAAATCCTGATGCCGTTATTAAACATATCTATGAGGATGGGTACTGGAAAGATGTCGAGCTGTTAACATGGGACATTCGTACGCTTCATGGCCACGAAAATATTCGACTTATGCTCCAAGAACGGCTCCCAAAGACTGGGATCAAGAGCATCCGGATACATAGTCAGGTTGCTCCGTCCTTGGAGACACTCGGGGAAGATCTCTCGTTCATCCTGTTTCATATCGAATTCGACTTTGCGCATGGCACTGGTGTAGGTGTTGTGCGCCTTAGCCCGGTTTCTGCTCAGACCGGTTCAGCTGCTGAACTGGCAGACGTAAACTCCTGGAAGATATATACTATCGGTACCACTCTGGAAACAGTTGAAGGGTGGGATGCAGAGAATGGTGATAAAATGCGCTACGAAGGTGGGAAACTGCGCGATCCAACGGGTAAAGGTCGTACCTATCAAGGAATTAGGCAGGATGAGCTCAATGGCAATGGTGAGGGCGGGTTTGATCCCACCGTCGTGATAGTTGGAGCTGGGCACACTGGTCTGACCATGGCCGCTCGCTTTAAAGTCCTTGGGATTCCACATCTCATCATCGAGAAAGAGAATCAGGCGGGCTACAGCTGGGCAAACCGCTATGCTTCATTATCTTTGCACGGTCCTACATTTACCAATCATATGGCATGTATGCCGTTCCCGAATTGGTTTCCAGTCTTTCTGCCTGCGCAACAGCTCGCTAAATATTTGAAAAATTATGCCGACTCCATGGACCTTAATATTTGGACGAGCTCGGAGATTGACGGTCAAAATGCAATTTACGACGAGCAGCAGGAGAAATGGACAATCACCGTTACCAGAGCAGATGGAAGTAAACATATCCTCCACCCTCGTCATTTAATGATCTGTACGGGCATCTCTGGAACCTTGCCCAATATTCCTCAGGTTCCTGGAATGGCTGACTTCGAGAAAAATGGCGGTCTAGTCGTCCATTCCGCACGGCATCGAACAGGGGCGAACTGGAAAGGAAAGAAATGTATTGTTGTGGGTGCCGGGACCTCCGCTCATGATATTTCCTATGAACTGAATGACAATGGGTGCAAAGTGACCATGATCCAACGGGGCGCAACGCACATCATGTCAGTGGAGAAAGCTGTCCGGTTCTTATTCCAAAGCCGTGAATTGACGAATCGAAAAGGTGGTCTACCACTGGACATCTCGGACCAGGCTTATTTTCTACGGGCCCCATTCCCAGTGGAATATGAACTTTTGCCTCGTGGACAACAGAAAGCTCGAGAACTAGATCACGATCTTCTAGAGTCTCTGAAGAAAGTCGGGTACCGTCTCCATGACGGCTATCATGGTGGTGGTGCTTATTCAATGTTCCTGTTCGATCAAGGTGGCTTTTATTGGGACACTGGCTGCTGTAAACTGATAGCGGACAAGACAATCGATCTCCGGCATTCTGAGATTGACCGATTCACTAAAGATGGTGTTGTGTATAAAGACGGGACTATCCAAGAAGCTGATGTGGTTGTCTTTGCGACTGGCTACATGAATTCGAAGAGCGCTATTCAAGCCCTTCTAGGTGACAAGATGGCTAGCAAATGTCACGAACGATGGGAAAAAGGCAACGCCTTCTTCGTGGGACCAGAGGGCGAATCCATCATTAACTACTGCCCGCTCCCTCAGAAAGGACTGTATTCAATGTTCCATCAATTCGCCTTCAGTAGATTTCACTCGGCTCGCCTTGCGCTTCGTATTAAAGCGGAAGAGCTTGGTATCGACGTTACTCCCTATGGAAACAAACCTATTGGGCCTCCTAGTACTGCAGCTAGTCGTCAACCTCGCCCGGCAGGCATGCCGCTCTGATTTAAGTGGCATTGTTTCCAACATTAGCGTGAGACTCCGTGGTATTTCTATCTCCTGGTACGTTGTTTCTTGACCAAAACAGACTTTGGCTCGGTGTCTCTTGGTTGCACTTGGATACAGCTTTGTGATACTTTGAAGTCCGGGTAGTTGTGGGCTGAGAGAATTTAATATATGTCTCTGAACAAAATACACCACTGCATTATCTAATGCGCTCTCCGGCAATAACCCGCCATCTTGGATTTTCTAGAATTTATCATATACGGACCTTAGATGTTCTTTTCGAGCTATTTATTACAAGTGGAAATTGTATACTTTGTAGGGTATTTAATGCTATAGCTAACAGCAGTTAATATGCCCAAGAATTGTTACTATAGCAGCTACTAATAGACGTGTAAATTAAACATTTGTGAAGTTCTTTTAACCGGTTATGGCTGCTACAGACCTAAAAGCCGCCACTTACTAACTAGGAGATCACGTCACGTTTGAAGTTAAGCTGCAACCTTCATTAAGAGCAGATCGATCAACGCGAAAGAATGTGAGTGCTATGAAAAGCATTTGTAAAATACAGCTCGTTCTAACCTCTGAGACCAACCTATCCTACCGGTATAGACTAGGTAAGCTTGTGTCCTTTATTCCAACCCGCTCAACTTCTTATGGCCCAAAAAATAATACATTGGCCGTCTTTCAAAGCCAAAGTTCTGGAATGCCACCGAGCCTACTGAGACTAAATCCTACTTAGAGTTTATGGCCTTTGGAAGTTATTTTCGTAGTATTGCATGCACGCTTGTTAACTGACTTTCGTTGGTTTCGAAGAGTAGCAATAGCTCTCGTTCTATTTACAAACGCTTGCTTTACAACATGCGACCCAGCAGCCCACCGTTGGAAAGCGTGAATTACACCCGGATACACATGCAATTCTGTCTGAATGCCGGCGGCAAGAAATTTTTGGGCGTAAGCAACGTCCTCATGGAGGAATATATCCAGCTGACCGACGTCCAAATACAGTGGTGGAAGCCCCGTCACATCATGGACTCGAGCAGGCGAGGCAGATGGTGCTACATTGTCGGTGCCATAAGCCTCACCGAGGTAGGCAGACCAGCCCGTGAAGACATCGTTAATACTGAATATAGCCATACCTTGTGAATGGTCTATCGCAGTCCGGTCATCAAGCATGGGATATAGCAGGATCTGTTTCGCCAGCGGTGGCGAGAACTTCCGGTCTCTTGCCAGAATGGTTAGCCCTGCAGCCAAACCTCCTCCTGCACTCTCCCCCATAACAGCGATCCGGTTAACATCGATAGCCAGCTTGTCTGCCTGAGACTGAAGGTAGAGAAGCGCTGTCCAGCAATCCTCCACTGGTTTTGGGAAAGGATTTTCCGGTGCCCACCGGTAGTCGACCGAGAAAATGTCCACGCCGGACTGGGAGACATAGGGTACGAGAGAAGGCACGACGTCGTTCGCACGCACAGATATGAAGCCTCCACCGTGAATGTGTAAGATAGCCGGTTTACGGTCAGAAGCTGCGTGTGTGCCTTTCTTTGAAATGTGATATATTGCAACCTCGTAACCATCGGACGCTATTGCTTTGTGCACTTGTAGCTCTATATCCTCTGGAACTGTATATGTAGAGCCAACGAATAGCTGCTGGTATCTAGCTCTCCTTGTTGCAACATCATGCACCGGTATGACTTCTCGTTGAGCTTCCAATGAGGGACCTGCCGCCAAGGCGAGCCATTCGGGGTCATATTGCAAGGGCATCTTTTTATGAAGCCGGTGACACTGTAAGGTTCGGATCTTGGGGAAGCTGTTGAAGTCTGGCAAATTAAATCTACCTATTCTTATTTATTTATCTTTACGTCTCGCCGTATCATCTGGCCCCGGCCCGAATATTCCTCGGTCAGTTTTTCCAATCGCAGAGCCACATTGATGAATGATCCTAAGGAATACGTCACTTGCCCGAGGTCCGACAACTCCTCGGGAACACACACCATAGTTCGCATTCTGGCAATTTTCTACCTGTTGGAAGCATTGACCTCAAGTATATGCACAAACATGCAACGCATCCAATGCAGCTTTGCTAAATCTTACATATAACATCATCGTATTAGGGCCCAAATGGACGTCTCAATACTATCGTCGTTCAAAAAGGTGTTATTCACGCTCTTGGAGAGTATGGGAGTAGAAAGTTAGCTAGCTACCAGATAGGGAGTAAAAGATTGGTTGCTTAAGTAGCAACTACAGTTCGCTCGTACCAGAGCACTTGCTGGCTGTCCAATACCAACACATTCAGTACCTAGGCCTTCTCATCTTTTTGTATATCCTTAGTCCGTTCTTTTACACTATTCATGTCTCCCTTTTCCCCTTTATCTCTGTATCCTTTGGACCATGCCCTCGATCCTCACCAGATGAGTGACAATTTACAACTTGGCTTCATTCTTTGATGTCTTTTTTCCGTTGGTTGTTTTGTAACCAAATAGATAAGCGGCAACTTTCCGAATTTGTACCTCTTCACTCCCTTCAGTAATTCGGTATCGTCTAAAGTGTCGCCATATATGCTCGAAAGGATAATGTCTCGAATATCCGTCACCACCGTGGATCTGAATGGCCTGATCGGCGGATTGGCAAGCCAGTCGATTTGCATAGTAATTACACATACCAATCTTGTGCCCCAGCTGTTTCTCGATAGCTATCCACGGCTTTTCCCCAGCTTTCTTAGCTTCGGCGGTGACTTGGTCCATTTCCACCGCCGTACGGAGGATTAACAGCCTCAGCATCTCGACCTGAGTTGAGAGTTCCACAAGTGGCCACTGAATAGCCTGGTTGGTTGATAGAGGTTTTCCAAATACCTTCCGCCTGTTGGAATACTCGACACTTCGACTAATGCAGTATTGCGCTGCACCACAGCTGGAGGCAGCTTGGCGAATTCTATTCTCATGAGTGAATGATTGTGCAATGGCCAGTCCATTGTCAAGCGGGCCCAGGATAGCTGACGTTGGAACGAGGGCGTTTTGGAACATGACCGTCGCATGATCGGTAGGCATGTTGAGTGTCCATTCATATGAAGCGACGGTGACCCCGGGAGTATCGCGAGGCACTAGAAAAGCCGTAATGCCTTTTGCATCCCCGGATTTACCAGAAGTCCGAGCAAAGACAAGGCAGTAGTTGGCACTGTGCATACCCGTTTGCCATTTTTTATTCCCATTGATCTTGTATCCAGGTTCGCCTGAGGGAAGGGTAACAGGGAGGGCGGTTGTTTCCATATGGGTAGCATCAGAGCCATGGTGGATTTCTGTTAATCCAAACGTAGCTCTCATCTCGCCACGAATACTCGCAGGAATCAGTTCCTTCTGCTGCTCTAGAGTGCCATAGTGATGGATCAGGATAATAAATGGAATGTTGCCCACTACACTGTGTTCGCTCTGCAGGTCGTTGGCTAGGCTTACACCGCCTCCGTAGAGGGGATGAGAGGCAAGATGATATCGAATAGCGCACATGTATAGATTCAGTGACTCGCTACCTGATCCGCCATATTCCTTTGGACATGCGAAGCGGTAGAAGCCTGCGCGATCAGAGAGTGCCTTGGCATGCTTCAGTAACTCTTCCCAATCCTCGGTCGGTAGGCCTTGATTGTTCCATTGCGTCCGCGAGGCTTCGCGGCGATGGTCAAAGAAGCGGTTGTTATCGTCTTTCTGTTGTAAGGGGAGAATATTGTTGTTGATGAAGGTATCTATGCGTGATAGGTAGTCCCGCACCTCTGAGGGGAGCTCGAAGTTCATGACGATTACTTCGGAGGGGTTTCTATTTGGAATATCTGATAAATCACGGCTAAGAATACTGGTATGTCAGTGGGCAGATCGAATGGATTATTATTGCTCGGAGTATAATGACAATAATAGCCTACTCAAGCTCACACACAGCTTTACTCAGGTTACCGAGGACCTTTCGGCCTACAGTAGTCGGCAATCATTCTGGTCAGGTACAGTACAAGGTAAGATTACCACCAATAAGAACCTGTCGAACCTGTCGCTTACTGTACTGTACCAGCTTCCACGCCCCTGTATTTTCCTCGGAGTAATCACATGGACCATGTAGTGTGTGTATGGAGGAAATAATAAATTGACACACTTCTGTCGCGTACCTCTGCTTAAGTCCTTGTTACCCTTCGATCACAGCGTAGCAGCATCGTTGGTTGCATCTATCCACTCCCACGAGAATGAGTTCAAGCACTTCATCTACAGCTGGTTCGCGCCATGACCTTAATGACAAGGCTCTGGGACAATTCCTTCTCCAATCAGGAAAAACCCCCAATCTGCGGTTACCGGTTGTAACCACCAAAATCGGATACGGCCAGAGCAATCCAACCTACTTTCTCGACGATGCAGCGTAAGTGCAGGGCTTTCGGCATTCCAATTCTTCCATCAGCACAAGAGACCGAGCATTGACTTGACGTTTGTACCGAGTAGCGGCACGAGATTCATTCTGCGGAAAAAGCCACCGGGAAAAGCCATCAGCCCTGTAGCGCATCAAATTGATCGGGAGTACAGAGTGCTCCAAGCACTTGGCTCTGTCAAAGGTTTCCCTGTGCCTAAGGTTTTCGATTTATGCATGGACACATCAGTTGTCGGAACTCCCTTCTACGTAAGTCTATGTGAGTCGGTGGTCCATTAAGACTTTGCGTATGCTCAACGAATGTCTAAATCTAGGTGATGGAGTTCGTAAAGGGCAGAATCCTTACCGACACAGACCTGGAGGAACTTTCACCAACGGACAGGCGCAAAGCGTAAATTGCAATATTATCCCTAGTCCGAAGCATCCCATGAATAACATTGTGGCATAGTTGGTTTTCTGCCATCGAAACACTCGCATGGCTTCATTCCATCGATCCGGATGCCATTGGCCTCGCGGGCTACGGCAAGAAGACTGGTTTTTATGCTCGCCACTGTAATACGTGGAGTCGTATCGAAGCTCAGCAAGCTGCAGTTAAAGACACAAAAACGGGCAAATATCTAGGCCGAGCTCATGAAAAATACGACGAAATGATAGACTTCGTGAGAAACAACTTGCCAGGTGATCGATATGCTATTGTGCATGGTGATTTCAAGTTCGATAATTTAGTAGGTCAACATCATTCGCTTTCATCCAAGAGCTTGACTAAGGAACTTGCTCTGGTCTAGATCCTTCACCCTACAGAGCCAAGAGTTATTGCAATCCTCGATTGGGAATTATCAACCATTGGGCACCCTCTCATGGATCTTGTTTTCTTGATCAGCCCCTTCTTCGAGGATTATACCAAAGTCGGACAGTCTGCATCGTCTTCAACGTCTCCTTATCTTTCGGAGAATCGGAAAGCCAGTGGAATTCCCGAACCGCAAGAACTTCTGGACCGTTACGCAGATATAGTTGGCTTTGACCTTCGCAAGGATGGCTGGGGGAAAGATTGGGAGATCGCCTGTATCTTTCAATATATCAGAGGAGGTACGATTAGTCATGGTATTCAAGCACGGACAATGAGCGGCCAAGGAAGCAGTGACTTTAGCTACCTCTACTTTGGAAAGACTAGGAAATCTTTAGATGCGGCTTTTAAGAGGATAAAGAAGCTTAAAGAGCAGAAATCTAAAGGGCCCCATCTCTAGCATTCGGTTTATTCATAATGTATATATAGTGTTTAGCCCCAGTATCTAAGATTATTCCTCTTAGT
>JAJONI010000212.1:0-32360 GCA_022190145.1 Pezicula rhizophila
AAGTTTATTTGGCCCTTGCAAAGAACTTTCTGAACAGTAAAAATGTATCCTATTACTCTAACATTATACTAATTTACAATCATTACACGCACTGTCAACTAACTTCTAAACAACTCCATCTTTATCAGCCGGGCTACTAAAAAAAACGAATCCAAACCCTTTTTCTCTAAAATTATTATTTTGCATGATCAAAACACCTTGAAAAAGCCATTCCACCTAATATTGTTCTTAAAAACATCCACAAATACCTATGCACCATCTAGTATATCTACCAGGCGCGAGTGGTGCTTGGCCTGGAGTCAGTCCTGCTGGTAACCCAAGAGCTTGGGTAGCTAGTGCTGGTGATCGTTTCGATAATTGTGGTTGTTGCTGTGAGAGTAGAGTAAATGACGCTGGGTGTAGGACAAACGGTGTCTATAGGGTATGGTGGGAGCGAGGTAATTTGTGGCGAAGCTGGGGCAGTGGTCAAGGAGCTATCAGATTCTGTGCAGGGAGTACTTTTGAGGGACCTCGACTCATGGGTTGATTCTGGACTAGAGGTAGAGGTGGTGGTTTGGTAAGGTGTTGAAGCGCTTACTGCGGATGTAGGTGCTGACGTCCCTGTCATTTCGGATTCTGGACATGGAGTTGTGGATAGTGCATTGGTAGGCCCAACCTCAATGCTGGTCTTCGAGGATAGTACTAGTGGGCTTGAGGTGGATGCTGTTATGGTTATGGACTCTGGGGAAGAGCCGCTCTCAGTTGGCGAGAGTGTCTCCGTGGGAATCCTGGAGGAAGTTCCGGAGGAGCTTGAAGGATTTCCCAATGCCGTCCAAGATGGACCTGTGTATCTGCTAGTAACTTCAGACATTGATAGAGTTACTGGGATTGTGTCGGAAGCGCCTCCTGGGCCCACAGTAGCCAAAGTATGGTTTAATGTAAGCGCTCTTGATGATGTACTAGAGGTCGCGGTTGGAAGTGAAGAATCTGGGATAGTTTCTGGTGGTGTTGGGGATGAAGTACTAGACGAGGTTGGAAGAGGAGAGCCGGCGGCTGCGCTTGTCAATGACGACAATCCAGCAGCAGTCCAGGTGGGCTCAGAAGTATTCCAAAGTGAGGTACTTGAAATAGGCGCAGAGCCCCCGTTAGGACCTGGGGTACCAGGGAAGGCGCTAGATGTAACAGTGCGTTCGTCAGACCAGCTCTTCGTTGTCTCATTGGAAACAGAGCCGGTGGCATATGAAGAAGGTAATAAAGTCGTTATGACTGTGACTATTGGAACCGCTAATGGGCTGACTGTGATGTATGATGTGACAGCCGGGAGGCACACGGACGATATATTGTCGCCCAACTCATGGCGCAATTCTAGTGGCTTAGCCCAAGTAGAGGTTGACAAGACGAGAATTGTAACCGCAACGAAGCTGGAGCATAGAGACATTATATAAGATTGTTGAAAGGTTGCTCTTCGTCTATAACGAGCGGTAGAGAGAGACAGATGTCAGTTGACTTGGATAACTTAGTTGGAGCCGAGAATGAATGTGATGATCTGAAAATGAGAGCTGTTGCTGATGGAGATAATAGCAATGCAGTATAAGCCTCTTTATAATGATCATATCCCAAAATTTTACAACGACCTTTGCCACGACGGTCTGTAAGGTAGTGTTATGGTTGTTAGTTTCCCGATATATTGATCTATGATACCTTGCAGTGCAATAATTGCTACTGAGTACACCCACACCACGAAAGACACCGCAAGAAACCATCCTGTCCTGCACAATAGTTTTCTGGAACAAGGCTACTTCCAGCTTTGCAAGGAGATTGCAATTGAAACTCAGTTTCGCTTCAAAGTCCATGAGCAAGTCGGCTAAGGACGGGTGACGAAAAGGAAGAGACAAGGTGGAAGCAAGGGCTGGCCAAACAATAAACAAATTCAGCCTGAAGGATGGGGACAACAAAGAGCCTCAGACAAACACTCACCCTGGGTCGCGGCATCTATATTTCCATTATTGCAAGGATCGTCTTGGCAATAACCGGTCACAATGATGTTTAGGACCAATACAGTAAACGAAGACTAGGTCCTAGGCGTTTAATACATGCTAAGCCCATATAATCCCTTGACTTCCATTAGCAACAGTAAAACATTCTAGAACAAGGGAAAAAGGAAAATAAATGGCGGCTTCTGCGATGTGGCTCCTTGGTTCGCCAGCGTGTCCACGTCCACTGCCACTGCCACTCGGCAAGGCAATTAACAAGTCGTTGCTAAAGGAAGGGAGCATAATGGTGATTCGTGATAGTTATGGCTGAATATGCTTTTTTGCATGGGAATAGATTTCTGTACGATAGGTTAATCACAATACACGAAAGGAGTCTTTCCGATGTTGTTGAAAGACTGCGAGGATGAGGGCGCTCCATAATCAATTATCACCACTACTATAGCGCTAGCCTATTTGGGTTGGGGTCATAATATGGTTTGTTTTTTTTTGAGACGATATCGTTAGGCCGATGCTATCTCCTGTCTGGCGCTCTCCACGCCTTACATTCAATACAGCAGTCCTTCCTTATTCCATCTGTTCCCTTGATCTTGTATAGCTGTGTTCATTGGATATACACTTCTATGAAGGGCGCCTAGTGCTGGAGCTTGAGGAGGCAGCGGCGGTGTCTCCATCTGCGACCTAGTTGTCTATCGACGTCAACGTCCGTACAGTCATGGGAGCTTGTGCATCTTGTCTTGGGCTTGATCGCGAGCGCGAAGGATCTGAAGAGGTGCGTTCGAGAAATTTACTGCTGTTCTTGGCACTTGCTGATCATCTTATGCGCAACAGGACGAGCAATCCAGGCTCCTCTTCGACGACCCTCATTCAAACCAATATGGAAGCTTCGGGGAGCAGAACAATGGCCTAATTCAGGCTGACCCACAGGAAATTCAGAGGGAGGCGGAGGCGCTTTCAAATGTACAGAGAGATACAAACAAGTACGTAGCTCTGACTGTGACTGGAGGTGCAGAGAAACATAATTAAGGAAGACGAAATGCTAACCCCTCCTGTATAGCCACCTCGTCGATATCTATCCTATAAATGAACCAAAAGCAAAAGACGCCGGGCGAGAGTTACGGATACAACGATACCAAGACATTCTCGCAAAGATTTCTGCTCCCGTTCAATCGGACTCCCCGCAACAATTCTCGGCTGGGGCCAACGCAAATCTGTCCGATGGTTGGGTATCAGAAGATGAAGATGTAGAGGGTCTGAAGGCCTATGGGCAGATCAAAGTCGAAGACGTTGGTCCAATACTCGGAGGATTTGCAGATGCGGAATTGGCCATGAAGTGAACATGGATATTTATCGCATTACTTACATGTATGATGTTGCGGCGTACTGGCGTTGAATGATCGTTTCGATACCCTCATACCTGGACCGCACCTCGCAGCACCTTTCAGGGAGGATGGCCCAAGTTGGCGGAAGTTGTGCGATATGACTGGACCACATAAGCGTTCGGTCATGCCTTGTATCATTGCCTCATTTCCTTTGTTAAAAGCTCATTGTTCACTGGCTGCAGGAACAAATTCACAGAACCTATCAAGTGGTTCTGCAGGCAATGCAGTCAGATATCCATTGAGGGTTAGCCACGTTCACAAATAACACTTCATCCAAGTCTTGTCAGGTCTGTCTCATAAAGTATGGGAGCATCCCTCTCTTCTCTCTGGAGCGCATTTCAACTTCTTCTCTGGCAACTTCTCATCTAAGCTTTCTGTGCTGAGGTCTACGGCATACTGTGTGTATTTCTTGTCATGCGTAAGCTAATTTGTCCAGGCGCTTAAGCGAAACTCACACGGCCTGTAAGACAGTTGCAGCTCAGAAGATATTTCTTCCACTTCCTTCTTCTCCGACTCAACACTTTTAGCTCGCCCTGCGAATCGCCTCGGCTGAGTGCTGGCCATGGCAATGTCAAGGCTCTGGAGTACCCGGCTCACTGCAGTCTATCTGCCCCGTTGTCGTATCCATGTCGACGTCGCCCAGCTTCGCTATTGAGTCTAAGCGCCGACCACTCTGTTGGAAATTAGCATTTCTACAACTGGCTTCTTCGCCGGTTTCTTCACTGGAGTGCTTGTTTCACCGCCACACTGGACAGTCACTATTACTTTGCGAAGTAGTTTCTGAGATGGTTTCGTTTCATCGTTATGAGCTACTGCTACCTTTCAAGAACCAGATTTATTCGATTTTACCTGTTACAGCCCCCACCCTTCCCACCTTCCAAGCACTTTTCAATTTCAAGGCGCTTGTGAAGAACAGTACAAAGAAACGAAACAACAAACGAAACTCGTTATCCAGATTCAATCTTTCAGCCGATCGAACGCAGTCTTTACTAGTTCTGAATGGTCAACATGACAGTGTTAGTGGAGGGGTATTGGGCATTCATACTAAGGTCATGTTCTTCCTTTGGCGCTCTCGCTGGAGCTCGTTTATCTCCTTCTCCAGGAGATAAATCTCCTCCTTGGACTTCTCGATCGAGGATTTCCTGCCGCCTTCCCGCTCCCATCGTCGAATTCTGTCTTCTTCCTTACGGATCTTGTTCCATTTGACATCGAGCTTGGTACAGAGCTTGCACTTTCCGCCAGCTGGGTGTGGATAGGTGTGCATGATCAGCTTCATACCACAGGTCTCGCCGGTTCGGTACTCCTTGGTACAGTGGGCGCGAAAGGAACCCCACTTGTAGTCGCCGCATTCGAATTGGTATTGGTCGTAGTAGCACATATTGGCCTGGAGAGGCTAGACTGCATAGGTGTCAGAAGGAGAGGTTTAATTAAGGAGATGAAACACTAAAGCACGCCAGTTTGAGCACTTACTAGTTACCGTTCGAGGAAGGTGTTCAAGATGGTTGTTGCGAGTGTGGGCCCAAGGTTGAAAGGTCGAAAGGTATGGATGCCTTTGTGGGATGGGTGGCAGATGTTTGAATGAGAGGAGGAAGATGTGGTATTGGAATGCTGATGTTGAAACAAAACTCTGGAATGGTGGATTTGAGGGGATATTTATACATGAGTTCTCCATGGTCAAACAACGCCAGGACTTGTTGACCACTCGATCGATCGAAGAAAAGCTCCCTCCTCGTTGTCAGCCCTTGCCAGAATCGAAGGCCATCACTTCTGTATTCGAAGCAACCGACCTCTCAGATACCCTTCATCCTTTGGTGGAACTTGTGGTCAGCCATATGGTGCATGCATCACGGTGCCAACGGCCTGCCCGTCGCACGATCTAGAGTTATGGCTACCTATCATAACCATACACGCATCTTCGATTTGAGGAACGATCCGGGACGAAGCTATTTTCTCCTCTCTTGCCTCGTGTTAGGGGTGTCTCTTGTTGGCTCCTACATGTCCTGTGGAAATTCTTAGGCTTGAGAAGTATCTCAAGCGATGTTCTTGGCCGCATATGCAAGAGCATGCGTTTTCTATCACGTTATAGTTTGTTGTCCCGTTATTTCTTTGCTCTAAGATTGCCACCGGTAGTTTGACTGACTAGTGCAGAGAAGAAGAACGTTTTATGTGGGGCTTGCCGTCGAGTGATGGACACGGGATCAACCACACACACACCCTGGATAGGGTTTCCATCAACCACTTGTGGTGGAAGAATTCATGGCCGATATTGGACACACCTTGCGTTCAGCTAGCAATATCCTTGGGGAAACGCGGATACAGAAGAATTCCTTCCGCTGTCATGCTCCTGTTGGTGTGTCTACCAGGAGCCCTGCCACTTGATTTATCATCTCTCCTTGGTCGCCTCAACTTGCTTGCTTTGCAGTTTCCAAGGCTCACGGTGTTGTCTTCTGGAGTATTCACATGTTGGTGGCTTGAATGCTTCATTGCCACTAACCTTCGCAGTTGGCCTTTACTCACGAACCTCTGCTGGACGCTATATCTTTCATTGGGACCTGGGCAAGTCTGCTGACGAGCAATGCACCACGAAAGGAAGGAACCTATGATCTACGGCCCGGGAAGCCTGCATACATAAGTTGAAGGTCAATCCAACGTACGGAAACTCCACTTCCCTAGAGGCTACGAATCATCTGCACAAGGGTGTGAACGATGTGTTGTCAGTGATGGCTAAAGCCATTTCAAACCATCCTCATCACTTTGCATAAAGCACATATGAGTACAATACGACTATCTGCAGATCTCGAAAACCTTCTCCACTTGGATGAAAGGCCATTGTTAAGATGTTGGTTGGAGAGCTTTCCAATGATGCCAACACTGACGTGGCGACCCCTTGCTGGCTCACCTAGGCTTTCGGTCCACCCATTTCGTGAGGCTTGGGTTGTCAGTGAATCCAGTTGAGTACAACATATTTTCATCATATATGCAAGTGTTTTGAGAATTGGCCTACTTTTGGACATTGGGCTACTTATCCGTTATCCAAGGAAATTCATTCATTCAAGAGCATGCTTGATTGAGCTCAGAAGCCTGACGATGTCTATACTGGTCTCTCCACTCCTCATATGATTATCAATACCCTGATAATAACAAAGTTTAGGTGGCAATATGCATAACCTATCACACCTGCCGTGGGCGTCAACTTGCTGCAAATGATCATGGAAGAACCTACTGCAGATTCAAGAGGCGGAGAGTCATCACCGAGTGTGTGAAGTCATCGTCCGCTATGAGAGTATCAACGGGGATCAGGGGTCTCTAGCTGTGCGGTGAAGAGAGTGGCATAGTTCAATCGAATGTGGGATTTTTGGGGAGGGGCTTGTTCAAGCAAGCCAGGTAAGAGAGTGACTTGGCCTCCCTCTTGTTGGAGCAGGACTTTTGGCCCTCTACCGCTGTTTACTCACAATACCGCGCCCCAATTCGCTCATTCGTCAATCAAAAGGTAAACAAGGCCCAATCGAAGACCACAAGCGAGTCTTTGGATTTCCCACGGATTGCCTACCTTTAAAAGCGCAATTGAAGCATTTTATATCTCAAAAATTTATAAGGCAGTTAATTTTGTGACGTTGAAATTTACTCCTTTGGCTTACCTTTCTGTCGGGTCTGATTGAAATCATGTGTTTAACAGTTTCTGCGGACGGGTAGAACCCTACCCAATTAGATGACAAAGGTGGGCTACAAGATGGAAGAGAGCACGAGGCAGCCTCACGAATTGGCTGCTTTGGATTTTGATTGGCTGCAACTTGTGTGGGAGGCTTCAACCTGTAGAAATGATAGAATTTCGTGCTAGTTTCGTGGAGGTGAGGCGAGAGTCATGGCAACAACAAAGTCAAACGTGCAGTCGCGGTGGTTTGATTTTGGTCGCAGCTGGTCAGTGGTCAATGGTCAGTGGTCACATTTACTTCCACCCGCTTCTGTGCTGGCTGCAGAAATGGCTGCAAGAAGGCCTGGCCCGGACCGACCGTACACTGATTTCTTATTAATTGAGAACTTGAGCGCCTCAACCAAGGCTGCAATGATTCTTTTTTTTTATCCGAAGACTATTGCAAGTCCCTAGCTACAATTACACCGACGTTTGGAAACTTCAGAGCCGCAATTAGGTCAAACGATGGCATTATTGGACCGATCTTGTTGCAATAGCAATCGCCAACTCACCTATCGAAAGGCGTCGGTAAAACTAGTTGCGACTGGTGGAGAGTAATCCGAGTCAGGGCGCATTTGCATGAGATCGCACAAATCGAGTATGCCCTGCTTCTGCGTTGCAGGGACGAACAGCACATAAGGTAGCACTGTACCTGCGTACCTAAAGCTTTTTATTATTAGCCAATAGCAAGTCGCTTATGCTTCTGCAACAGCATGCCTCGTTTTCACAAAGCCCAAACAAGTCAGGTGACGCATGGCCAAAACGACGACCTCTAGGTCTTTTGAGTCTTCGAAACTTCTATCGGTACTTGTTCTTCAGAATTATGCTTGTAAATACTTGAGTCATCGCAGAGGGAGTTTGTTTCTCGACACGCATGTACTGTCTTTTCAACACGGCACGGAAGATTTCCTGAAAGGAGTAGACCTCCGTTCTTGAAAGAAGTCGCAACCAGAAACGTTTCGCACGTCCTCCAAATTTTTTTCAATACTTAGGCGGTGAATTCCTTGAGCTCTCAAACCTTAATTATTGTATACATGGTCAATAACAAAGTTTGTAGTCAATGTAATTGCAAAACCATCTATAGAGGTTGCCCTTCCATGTCAGATCAATCATAACAAGCGACTGAGATTACAGTTTAATTAGAAAGTAAGCTAGACTCTCGTTTGGGCCCCAATCGCCTAAGCACAGTTTACTGAATAGGTACTGATCTCGATCTTCTCTCGTTACCTCTGTCTACACGATGTAAGACGGCCAAGAGAGCCCCTTTATATAAGCGAGCGAAGAAATCCAGATCAAGTAAACGACCATCGTTACCAGTTCCCGCCAATCGAATTCTATGGAGACCGCCCGATGTTTTATCTCTATGTAATGGCCCATATTCTTAAGCTGTTCCAAACTCAACATTTCTCGCCATTTGAGAGTTCACTGGAATAATCTTCAGTAGACGTCCATGTCTTAACTTCTTTCAATCCACACCTTGGTAAACAGCACTAGCAATTCCTTTCCCCGTTCCAAACATGTCTACGACCCTCGAACTCAGAACTTCAAGGTTTTGGAGAAATTTACAAAAAGGGAAAGACAAAGAGAGGAAAGTTGAGAAATGGAAAGTCCGAACTCGGGATCAGTTTAGAAAAAATTATCAACTCTTCATTCTCACAACATTTTCCGAGCTAAATAATCTTTGACGAATCTTGTTGGTTAGATACGCATTGATGATTTGGTGGAGGTGGGTTCGATTGATGTCTTAGGGCTTCATTGTTAGTGTTTGAACTATTGTACTGCGCTAAAGATGGTAGTATTCTAGTTGCAGTAGTAAAATACGAAGGCCACGCAAACAGTCATTTGACTATGGGGGTAGTATATCGTATTCGCCTAAATACGCGTGTTTACACTGTTCTGTGCCCCGGGAATAAGGGAAATTAGCTTGCGCTCTACCTGAAGGCCCTGTAGGTTATTATTTCCGGGGCGTTAACTAGCCTGTAACCAAGTCCAATTACTTTTTGCCGTGGCCTTCGTACAGTTGTTTGATTTGGGGGTTTATGCTTCTTCTGTTAGGAAGGTCTGGTGGATGATATATATATTAGGTAGACGGATGGTTTTTCCAGTTTGATATTGTGAGCGTGCTGAGAGGTAAACAGCATCCTATTATGAGTCGGGTGATATTATGTTAGGATCATGTGATACTAAACAGTTCGTGCTCAAAGCGCCTCTTAAAAGGCATTGAGGCTTCACTGTAGCTAATCATAGCTAGATCACGAAGCTAACGAGGAATATGGGCATCGAGTTAATTTGTTCTCATTATCTACTACTACTAGTGTTGACTGAGTAGAGTTTTTGTGTATGCATATGTACTTAAACTCTAACAGAAGGAATGCCATTAATCTATCCTCCATGAACGCCACGCCATGCTATGCTATGAATTCACTGATTACTTCTCGCTCGAAAGAAAACAAAAGGAGTATTTTACAAGGTTCAGACTTCCTGGGTTAAACCCCCAACGGTCTTCTCGGCTGTGTCTTCATTCTCCTCTTTCTTAGAAGCAGAAGCTGGCTGGTTCTTCTTAATAGATACCCATTCCATTCCTAAAGCTGGGAGGAGGGCAGCACATGCCAGGGCTAAAGAAACAATAAATGCTTTGCTCAAGGCCTTATTGTAGTAGAACAATACGGCTGGTAGATCGGCTGGTTTGACTAGGTTTCTCAATTGTGTTGCGCCGGCTTGGCTGATTGCTCGTGCGTCTAATCCTGCGATAGCACCAAGGTACTTCACGAGATGGTTATCGAAGACTGCTTCACCAACAGCTACGAAGATTGCTCCTCCTAGGGACTGGCCGAAAAAAATTAGAGAGACGCCGATCGAAACATCCTTTCGAGAAAGGACTGTCTGTGCGGCCATATTAGCTTGTTGCATTCCCATTCCGAGACCGAGACCGTAGATGACTTGGTAACCGATCCATTTTCCTGATGAAGTGTCGGTTTTAAAAGTTGTGATGAGACCCGCTCCGACGGCCATAATACAGGGACAGAGCAACATTGGAGGTACATAATAGCCCACGCGAGAAACGAAGATGCCGGTTGAAATGGTGGCGACAACCATGCTGAGTACCATTGCCAGTGTGTCAATGCCAGAGTGGACAGCAGTTGTGTCCTTGACGGCTTGGAACCAAAGGGGCAGGAAGTATAGCATTGTGATCATAGAGCCTGACACCAGAGTTACATAGCACAAGGCAAAGAAAATGCTGCGCATCTTGAGGATTCGAGGAGGAAGTGTCGCATCTTCTTGCTTCCAGATTTGAATTGTTGCAAAGACAATGAAGAGTACACCAGCTACGACGAAGAGGGCAATAATTCGAGCGTCGTTCCAAGGGTAAGTTGCCCCTCCCCATTGGAGAGCAAGGAGGAAGCAGACGACACATGGGATGAACGCAATTGTTCCGAGTGGGTCAAGCTGCATAATTCTTTCATAGACTGGTTTTTCGTTTGAAACAGTGGGCAAATGTAAAATGAGGACTAGCACTGCAATGACGACGGCTCCGATAGGAAGGCTGTAAAGGATCAGTATAGATACGTATGGTAGTAGAAGCAAACAAAAACTTACTTGATGTAGAAACACCAGCGCCAGCTGACATTGTCTGTGAAGGCACCGCCCAGAAGAGGTCCGATAATGGAAGATATTCCAAAGATGGAACCGAATAAGCCAACGACCATAGGTCTCTTGTGAAGAGGGAGAACATGGGTGATAAGAATAATGGATCCAGAGAACACGCCAGCGGATCCCACACCAGCAATCGCACGTCCAACAATGAAAGCATTCGAAGTTGGTGCAGCTCCGCATATAACCGAGCCGATTTCGAAGAAAGCAATGGCTGAGAGGTATATTACTTTGGAGCTATAGAAGGTGTAGATTCGTCCCCAGATTAATTGTGTTGCACAACTGAACTCGAATTAGTCTCCTTATGCAGGAATACTAGGAGGGAAGAGCAATTCATCTTTAGAATGGTAAATCTGCTCCGAGTCTTTACTTACCTGCCAAGAAGATAGGCACTCGCGTACCATCCAACGTCATCTAATGAATGAAACTGTAAAAATAGTTAGATCAAATTCGACCTATTGAAGACTGTGAATAGAAGAAAACGGAAAATGTCGAATACTAACTTGATCTGTGATCCGGGGTACGGCCGTTGCGATGATCAGACGATCCTGTTATTAGTTAGCTCGGTTGGCGTACATTAAAGAATGTCCTACTCACCAAAGCAACAAGAAACATTGCCAGGCCTGTTGCCAGAAGAATGACAGCTGCCTTCTTAGCATTGGGATATTCAACCTCAGTTTCGATACGAGTCAACTCGATTGGCTTCTTCTCATTATCTACGGCTGGCTCTACCGCAGTGGTTGATGTAGTAGCCGAGATGATGGGTTCTGTCGCAACTGGAGCCTTTTGGGCGACTTCTGTGGATTTGGGTCTGTTTCCCTCCATGACTTTGGCTTGCTTCTGAAGAATGAATCAGAATAAAATGGGAAAGAGAACAAAAATCAAGTCTTAATGTTGGCTTTAAGGAGGTTCGTGAACGGAGGTAGGTGCAGTGTCGCGAAGGGGTAGCGCACAGAGAGTACGGTCGAAATTTCGTCCGACGTAGATGTTGATTATGACTATGAGTAACACTGAATCTGCAGCACCAACAAGGTTTCGGCAGGCCGTTGTTGCATTATTTATAAGAGGATCGGAGGAACTTTAGGGATTTATTTATGACGTTGGGAGGAAAAGAAGAAGAAATGACTCTTTTGAGCCTTGTCGGTCCCGATAAAAAATCAGAATTCGGGTCCGAGAAGCCCATCTACAGACGTAAAGACCACCTGCTCGCCCAAGCTGAACTTCGCGCTCGGGGGTTACTATGTTGCGAACAGCGAAAATGGTCATGGTTAGTTATCACGTTACCTATCTTAGCTCAAGCCACCATCATCTTCGTCTCATATCTTGATTCATCCTTTTTGTAGCAGAGCAGCTCGTCCACAATCGGACAAAGAAATCGATAACTTGGACTTGGGGCATATCTACACATCGTACGCCATATCCAGCCGTCGTCATTCAATAAAGCTAACAACATCTTATAGATTTCCTCGTTCTTTCAAGCTAGTTCAGGCAGCAAACAGCGAGTTACGAATCCTTCTAGCGACGAGTCATCCTCTCTTGATCTGCTCAAACTCAGCATTTGGAAGGAATTCTTGGTCCGAGGTGTAGCGCAAGTGCGGCGTTGTGTTTGGAATTCGACTTTAAATGCGTCCAAATGCCGGCCATATTGGACGCTCCACCTCTGACAGGAAACGACGTTCAGTATTAAACAACCCCACATGCTATAGCCAGCATCTTATAGATATGGAGGTAGGAGCTCGAGTTGTGTGCAACAGGTCATGAGCCATCATGCAAAATTGGATTCCCTCAGACTTGAGTATTCAACTCAAGATACTCGGTCTCATTCTGAACGCATCGGTCTATAGTCCCACAGATAAAGCAGGACGAGCAAGCCATTTGTCGCTCCATTTTCTAGCCTTTCGTATTTCGCACAAGCATTCATATCAACTCCTCCAAAGGGTCCAGTCTTCACTACTACTTGAGACCATGCTTCTAATACCCTTTACTTTAGCTGAAGCATGGTTCGCTACAAGAGTTGGCTGATTCCGAGAGAACACTAAATTCCAAAGGCTGAGCCGGTAAATGCATGCCGCAGTCTCTGTGGAACATAAGGGTTAATCACCCCGCAGAAAAGGCCATCAGTAAACCTATCGCCAACCGGAGTATTTTGGGGAATTGTCCAGCCTACAACCTTTGCAGCAAACGTGGCTTTGTCAAAACATATGACTACAAAACACAGCCAGATGTCAAACACCCAGTAATTTCAAATGGTTGTCAGGATAAGTTTGCGCTCGCTGGGGCGTTGATTAGGTAGGTTTCCCTTACAGTAGCTACCCACGCTGAGGAAATTGGGACACTGAACAACCGAAAATCAACGAACACCAAAAAATATACAGTATTATATGAATGAGTCCTTTGAATAATAAGGGTCACTCAAATAAGGAAAGTTGTTCAAATCAAGTGGGTCGCTCACGTTATCTACTTTAGTGTCTCAGCTTCAATTTCCATAGTGAGCTACCTTTGGTTGAACTTGTTTTCTCTTCCGTCCATTATGATTGATCCTTGAGATTTCTTGCTGTTTGTTTTACAAGTAACGGTTCCCTTCAATAAATATCTTTGTGGCAAACTCTGCTCCACTCAAAATTCAGGCTGAGGTGTCCTGCTCCAGCTGGCAAATGATACCTTTGCCCTTGGCCATGCCATCATGCCTCTGGTAAGGATCCTGTTCATAAACTCGAAAGTCCGCTCTAATGCCGTGATAGATAACATATTTTGCACGAATTATATAGCAGCGGGGCCAACATATAACCAAATCAGCACTCTACGGATCCTAGCCCAAAGATGCGGATGCCAATCACCGTGAGGCTTTAAGCCCAACTGATAAGATGATGGATGCATGCTTGTAGATGCCGAGGTTTAAGCTCTTGTCTTCTCTAAAAGATGGTTCCGCTCTGCTGTAGCATTTCGGTGTCAAGCATCTGGATCGCTAGTTGAAGATGGTTACTCCGTATACGCTTCTCTTCCTTGTCTGCTTGGACATAGACTTATACAGTAGTAGTACACTTTTTTAACTTCCTCGGTAGCGACTTCTGGACTCAACTCGCACTTCCGCACCCCGCCTAAATAAATCACGTAGATGCGGGGAGTAAGCCGCGGGGATGACCACTCAGCACCTAAATCTCATCTCTCACCCCCTTCAGCAAATCACTAATACTGTATTAAAGAGAGGCCACTATTTACCGCATTGTGTTGCCGATTCGAAATCCGTACCTTTAGTACTTCTACCCGAACGGTTGGAGGGGGGGGGGTTATCCCGTAAGGCCTTCTTACTTCCCAGACTGCTCATCATCCGTATTCGTTGTTTACTACTTACGGATAATTAATGGCATATTTTGGAGAGTTATAGTGCTTAAGGGCATTGAAGTGTATTGCAGTCTTCTCTATTTATTTATTATTTATTTTTATTTTTTTTACCTTTTCGGCATTTCATGCGATTAGAAACTCCCAAAGCCATGCCTCCTCAAAAATCCAATATTCTGATCTGCGGCTCAGGTTCTGCTGGCCTCTGCGCAGCCCTCTGGCTCTCACGGTACAAGGTCCCATGCATCATTCTCGACTCCCGTTCTGGACCCCTAGAATTAGGCCAAGCAGATGGAATACAATGCCGCACAGTAGAAGTCTTCGACAGTTTCAACATTGCCGAGGAGCTTCTCCGTGAAGCTTATCACTGCATCGAAGATGCATTTTGGGCGCATGACGAGGTTATTGGGGGGATCAAGAGGTCGGGGAGAGTGGCCGATACAGCCGAAGGACTGAGCCATCAGCCACATGTTATTTTGAATCAGGCGAGGGTTAATGGATTGATGATAGAGGCGATGAGGAGAGGTAATGAGCAAGAGGTCAGTTATGGGTATACTGTTAAGAGTGTGGAAATTGACAGTGTCACTGTTGATGACGAGAGTGCGTATCCTGTCACTGTACGAGCCGAGAAGGACGGGAAGGAAGAGATTTTCCTTGCTAAATATGTCCTGGTATGTCAATTTGTTCTGCCCTCGTACAGGATTTTTCTCACATTTTCAGGGCTGTGATGGCGCACACTCAACCGTTCGCAAATCCCTTGGCTACCAAATGATCGGTGATTCTCAGAACAGTCTCTGGGGAGTAATGGACATTTACCCTCAAACCAACTTTCCAGACATTCGTCGAAAATGCATCATCCACTCTTCATCCGGAAGTCTCTTCATCATTCCCCGCGAGGGAGGTTCCCTTGCTCGCTTCTATATCCAACTACCTCAAGGCACCGTCGCTAAAGAAGTCAAGCTTGAGGATCTATATGCTTCAGCTCGAAAGATATTTGCCCCTTATGATATGGAGTTTGCCGGTTGTCTTTGGTGGTCTGCTTATTCGATTGGGCAGAGGCTTTCTGAAGGGTTTTCCAAGAATAATAGGGTTTTCTTATTAGGTGATTCTTGCCATACACATTCGCCAAAAGCAGGACAGGGTATGAATACTAGTCTTCAAGATGGTTACAATATAGGTTGGAAGCTCGCTTCCATCCTTAGAAAACAAGCTCCAGACTCCGTTCTTCAGACTTACGATTTAGAGCGTGGGAAAGTAGCTGCTGATTTGATAGCTTTCGATCGGCAAATGACACAGATGCTTGCCGAGAAAAATACCAATTCGAATAAGAATATGGATAAAAGCCAAAGGTTTACCGATATGTTTATCAAGACGGCCCGGTATACGGCTGGTTTAACTGCTACGTATGGGGATTCTCCATTTACTACGGCTGAGAAAAGTAAAAAGGACCTTGCGACGAAGGTTGAGGTGGGGATGAGATTGGCTACCACGCAGGTTTGTGTCTATGTGCCTGGTCTCGGCTTGGATTACCTGCTGTCAACCACTAACTTGCTTTACTATACAGGTAGTAAAATGGTGCGACGCAAAAGCCATGCAACTGGTCAAGGCACTACCGGCAGATGGACGTTGGCGAATCATGGTTTTTGCAGGCGATATCCAAGATCAAAATACGGCCTCTAAACTAACTAATGTATAGTTCACATATCCACCTTACTAGTGTCTTAGTTCAGGGCAACTGAGCTAACTTCGAAACAGCTCGCTAACTACCTAAATTCGGAATCCGGCCCCATCAGAACTTACACTCCTCCAACTTTCGATATTGACAGCTTCATCGAACCACTACTCATCATTTCCGGGAAACGGCTCGAGGTTGAAATGGGAGAAATTCCTTCCTTTTTCTTTCCTGTTACTGGGAAGTGGAAGATGAGAGGTATGCTTCTTCCTCTGGCTCTCCTTCATAAATGCATGTCTCGAGATTTGAGACCAAGAATATTGGGAGCATATTAACAAATGGCACACGTGACAGATTTACACAAAGTATTTTTCGACGATGCGAGTTATAATTCTGGACATGGGAAGGCATACGAATTTTATGGTGTTGATATTAGTCAGGGCGCAATTATCATTGTTAGACCTGATCAATGTGAGTTTACACCTTGTATTCCTGCTTTCTAGAAACTGGATAATGTTTTGTTGGTGGAAGAGAGAGTTGTTGATTTTGAGGGGTCATCTTAGATGTATCGATGATTACGGCGGTAGATGATTATAAGGGCATTAGTGATTTCTTTGCCGGGTTTGCTTTACCGAGGAGATAGGTAGGTGAGAACATGTGGGAGGACTTTGGTGATGGGGCAAGTAACTGTGAATATCGCAACGAATCTTTCATTTTGTGAGTTTCATCTTCAACTAATTCCCTTGATCGAGAAAATCTCATCTCAATTATAGATTCAAAACTATGTACCGTATTTTAAATTCGTAACAGATTGACTTAGAAAAACTTGGAACCCACCGGGAAATGGAGTCACTGCCACGTAAGTATATCTTAGATTCCAGAATAGTTGTCATATAGCAGAATAATAACGCTGTTATGTAAGTCACGCAGCTAGGAACTTTTCCGGAAATCAAAGCTTCTGAATTAGTTCAGAATTAACCGATGTATCATTATTGAACGATTTAATTTGGCCGACAGCAAGTAAAGGGCTATCCAGTATCATTAACTAGTAGCTGACTCTGGTTGCTTCCGAAAATCTCATGACTGGAGAAGTGAGCAGGACATGAACAAGATACGGGATTTGGGATGGTGATTTCGCAATTAAGGAAGTAAGGGGGAGGGGAGACTAAGCGAGGACTTATTTAGGGGGACGCTTTACGCTTAGAGAAGTGAGTTACGCAAGTAAATACTACTACGCTTCACCTCCTTTAACATACGACTGTTATTTAAGGCCATCATATAGATAATTTCTAGTATCCACAGATATAGATTTGGATCCCGTGAAACACCAAATGCATTTCAATTCCTCTATTACATTACGAACCATCCATTCCCCAACTTCCACCCTCTAAAACCCAACACCCTTTCCAACAGGACAATTTGGAACGTCAGCTTGCCACTCAGGAGTAATCCTAGCATACTCGGGTAAATAACTCTGGGTGGTAAAACTGGGATCCATATAATATTCTACATCGTCACTAGTATAATTACCACCTAGGATATTAAGTTGAGAGATTACTGTATTAGCGAAGTAGTCGAGGAAGACTACATCTACAACATCTGGTGTGGTGCCATTAGTGGGGAAGGACCCGTTGCCTTGTGCATAGTTGGGTTGTGTGTAGCTTGGGATCGTAGAATGTGGCGTATCATCTCCATCGGTTCCCCAATCATCGGTTGTGGTGTATCCAGGTGTTACTACTGTTTGTCGGCGTTGAATACCGCGGGTTTTGAGCTCACTACTTGTACCTTCGGAGATGAGGCCTATTGTTGGATCTAGACATGAGTCGTGGTTACTTGGGAGAGGCATCATGCCAAATTTGGAACTTGCTGTACTGCGCTTGTCATTCAGTGCAGCTCCGTTTAGCTTGTTGATTACGTTCTTTGCAATGTCATATGGTACTGATGCCACATATTGGAAGGCGTCTGTGAATGGTGACACGATGAAGGAGTCGTCGTAAGTGAATGGTCCTTGGACTAGATCAAAGCGAATACTGCCTGTACATTCTCTGATTAGTTTCATCTCTTTCGGACCAATCGGATAGCGTTTGAGGAGGAGAAAACTTCAAGACATATGCAAAGTTTGAAGCCATAGAGCTGTCCCAAATACGTGTATGTAGCTAGGAGACTGCACCTACCAGTATTTACAATAATATACCGCGCTACATCAGATCTAGAAGCGTTGACAACAGTCGCTCCAAGAGCTGTAGCAACGAGGCTGAAAATGTTTCCGGCAGAACCAAAAGGCTGGCAGCTCTCGCAGTAGGTTGCGGGAGCACATCCATATAGCGACGCAAGATTCAACTGCGTCCGAATTGCGGTGATGTCATCAGTAACTTTCAATCCGCTATTATAGTCAAACGTATCAGCTTGGGAATCTGTTGCGTGGTACTCAAAAGTAAGACGGTTCCAATCAAGGTATCGGCGTGAGTAGACAAGGCCACTTGTTGAAGTATTTGTCGCTTTACGGGTCGGATTGGCAACTCCTTGAGGGTACATGTTCCCGGTGAAAGTTGTGGAGTTGATTCCGCTTATGCTAACCCACCCAAGTGTTTCGCAATATCGTCCTGAGTATTGTTAGTACATAGCTAGACCAAACACAATTGTCTCGAGAGCTTTATTGTATCTCAAGACTCAGAATAAAACAATCCTTAAAAATTTTCACTTTATGGACAAAATAAACATACCAGATTCGATACCAGTGCTCATATCATCATACACTGTGAAGTCTCTGATGTGGCTGTGTCCTCCAAATGCTTGAATTGGGGTATTTGGCCATACTGCTCGAATGGTGTCATGAAGTAGACCAAAAGTGCTCGCGTAATCAGCTCGCCTGACGGGATTATGTCCGATGAGCAGGAATAGATCAATAGGTTCAGAATAATTCACAGCATCGATAAACCATTGTTGCTGGATCATATCACTAGCTTTGATCACTTTGGAGACATTTGAATTTCCTGTGAAGTCGTACAATACGCCAAAAGTCATTATTCGAAGACCTTGAGCCGTCGTAAAGTACCGGTATTGGGCCCCGATATATTCGAACAGGCCGGTAGCTGGGTTTATGATTTGGACATTGCTAGTCACATACTTCTCGCCCCAGACCTTGCTGAAATTCGCAAACGTATCATATGCAATATCTGTCAGATATAGTTCGTGGTTGCCAATTGTGAGCACGTCGTAGTCGATATTCTCAAAGATCGGGTTGGAGAGTGTCCCATCAGGTGTGACAGCGTCACTCAGTCCATTGCCATCGTGGAGATCACCTGACGATACCATTAATTGAGTGTGATAGAAATTCGGGGTGTGGGCACTCACCTGTGTCAATAAGGAGAACTGTTCAGGGCTTCAGTGTTAACATTGCTTGTACAAATATCCAAGAGGACTAAAATCTGGGCCCCTGGAAGGCATATAGGAGACCTGAGATCACGTGTAATGGTATAAAACGATCCGGATTACTTACGATCAACACCGAGATTTCCAGCTTTCTGCTGCATATGTTTGGAGAAGGAAACAAAATCTCCCCAATCAGCACCATAATTCTGCTCCTTGATGTGGCCTTCCTAGAGATTAAAACTCGAAGTCAGTCTTCTTAATCTAGATAACTCAGAAAAAATTCAAAATGAGCACATACAAGCCAGCCTATAAGTTCATAACTTCGAATCAGTTAACTTGTACGGATTTCAGGAGTGACTCAAACATGTTTAGGAGCAAAGATCAAAGGGATCCGCTTGCTCTAAACCTGGGGTACGTACCGTGTGTATCGGTCTGTTTGCTAATTAGCTATAAGTCTCTAACATTTCGAGGTGGCTTCTTACGGTGTGAAGGAAATTGATCTGACCCCATTCAAGAGGTTCCTTTGGGCCAACCTAGTGGCTTCGTTAGTATTTATGAATGGCAGACAAGATTTCTAATTTAGTGATTCCTACGGTAGCGTTGCTAGCACCTGGTTGCATCCTCCTGACATTGCGTTCATGGACGACTGCTGAAGAAGGTCCATAGCAAGAATCGCAGGCCAAGGCCAAGTTAATAGCCGTAGTAGCTATGCTTAACAAAGTTGAAGATCTCATCTTGAACTTGGCCGAGGAGGCAGTTCGCTTAAAAAGAAAGTCGAAGAAGGGGTGGGAGGTTGGGGACCTTGATGGGCTCCCAGGAGGATAGACTTGCTTTTAAACATAATTTATATCGTGTCTTGGTCATTTTGATATCGCAATTATTGTACCTAGCAGCGGGAAAGAGTCCAATAATGGGACATCTTTGTCTTTCTTCTTGCCCTATCTCCATCCAATGCAATTCTGCACGTGGAGCTGCCAAGACGGCTAGTATTTTTGTGACCTTCCACAAGGAGAGTCGCTTAACTTCGCGATATGCAAGGCACCGACCACTTCGATAGGTTCGTTGGTAAAATAACAACGTGGAGGTTGGGGTGCTACGATTGATGAACGTCGTGCTGAAGCCATTGGGAAGCGACAAGGGGAGGTAGGAAGCGTAGTAAATTTAGTGCTGTAAGTGGAATAATGAATCAAACCTGCAGAGCGCGACGTGATGCTCTTTCAGATCTCTACGACTGGCTGGGCCATTGATATACTGGAATGATTACCTTCGAGTTCATCACAGATCTGATATCCGAGTCCCCAAGAAATTTTTGTTCATAAGGCATTATATTAAAAAGTACTAAACTAAAGAGATACACTCGTGTGCCGTCCTTCCATTTTGAGGCGTCCCCGAAAGCTGGGTACTACCGTGCATGAAGGAAAAGGCACAACAACGTCGGCGATCTCCGGACCCGATCTCCCACCTTGTGCAGAGCACACTTGCACCTACAACGTCCAAGATAGATATGCTAGCAGTACTGCTGTATCACTGTGCAGAAAGACTCTGAGGTAGGTTGTTGGAGTAAATTTACTTTACAGTATTGTAGGATGCTGCCCCAAAAAATCACGTGCTTTTCTAGTTACTTCCTGTAACGCACGTTTCATATATTTCATGAATATATACTACCAATCTAGACCTCACTTTATTCTGTAATCGAGTCTTATTTCAACTCTAACATATGAATCTAAGATCATATGTCCGTCTTCAGCCACTCAACCTTCGGGACGAGTCTCGATAGCTAACTTAACATCCCCATCCCCCAACCTATTTGGCAACTGCAGACTACACAGAGCTCAAGACTCTATTAACTGCACATTGCGATCCTTAAAGTCTGTAAGTCATAATCCAGAATAAGTAAGAACAATTTACTCTCCCTAGACCGTCGAAGATGGCAACTGGGTGACGAATTTCGTGATTGGAAAGAGCACAAGAAGGAACAGAAGTAGAAGTAGCTGGCGAATGAACTACCACGACGCTGCTATGACTGGATGATGGTTAGCAGCACCTATCATTACGCCAGGAACCGATCGTCGTTCAATACCTACCGTCCCATCAATGCAACTGCACAAGGAATGCCAGTCATTGGAGTCGGCACCGTCGAATTGCAAGTGAAGCGCAGCCCGAGTAATACGAATATACTGGTCCTAGAAGACGTCCTGCATATCCCTGGTTGGGCACTTCTTGGTCCGAACGTACAGTGGGGTATAGTGATTCAAGCCACGGATCGCGGTACCGGCAGAGTGCTGTGGCATTGTACACGGTTCTGTTGTCTCGGCAGATTGGTTCTAGCTGTCAATCCACAAGGAGAATCTCCCCTAGCAGACACGGAAGAGCAGCAGGATAGAGAGGGCTCAAATGTGGCGTTGTCATTGAGCTTGTATGTTAGTCCGGAAGAGAAGGCAGTTTGGGATCAGCAGATCTAATCACGGCCTTTTGATGAATGGAAGCAGGCAGATGCAGTTGGAGCAAAGTCAAACAAAGCTTGCCAGGTCTATGATTTGAATTGACGTCGAATCCGTACTATCACTAAAATTTGCGGCATAATCTCCCTTCTAATATCTTTTTGACCGCTAAGTACAGCACTAATAGCCTATACTAGCAGCGAAGTACGAAGATGGCGCCTAGATCAGAAGAGACACTCCTCATATCTGGCAAATTTCGGAGCCCAATTCCTTACTCATCCGTTCCTGCCATCAAACCCAATGCTTTGTAGGGCTAGCACACCAAGCTCTCTGTGGTGGACAAAAGCCGGGTTCGAGTTGGCTCGCAGTCACATGTACTGTTATCTCCCTTCCACCGGTTTGAGGCATAGTGACTTGGACGGGAGGGGCCCACTAATTTGGATAATTAATTCACTTGACTATGATAGTGGCCCTAGCAAGTATGAACAAGAAATTCGCGCCGTCTATTCGCCTTTTTCTTTCAACCACGGGTACTACTCTTCAAACAAGCCTCGTCCAGTTTTTCGAACGCCTTTGCTTTTTTTTTAAAAAAAAAATCGGCCTAGCTAGGGTGCCGTTTACATGAAATGTCCTCTTTAACAGCTGCTGAGTCCGAAAGTTCCGAGTTCCTAAAGCTTTTATTACAGTCATTCTATCACGTGGTGATACAACTTCCTCCTACTCTTCTTTCTGCGGCTTTTAAGATCTTCAAGGGCCTCTGTCGGGACCGGGACTTTGAATTTTACGGAACTGAAGATCAAAGTTCATCTGGTGATGGCCAAGATTATCCTGAAGTGTTTTGGGTAGGCCAAGGTGTTTCCACAATTAAACTTTACCCCTTGTCTCCAGATCAGATGTGTGGTTTCACACTCGCGAAAAAAGTGCATTTACGAAGAGTGGCCTTTGCAGGTTCATCACAATATTGCCCACACTTAACAGACAGAAGTTCTTGATTGTTTTCTCTGTTGGCAAGATGTCCAGGTACTCAGGCTTAAGAGTTGAGGCCAAGTCAGTCCTAGATGTGCGCTATGTATTTAGCGAGTAGCTAAGTGACTAAAGCTATTACGTCGCCCACTTCATGCTGCCAATACCACCTCTGCTATTTCGTAAATACAGACAGTATAGTTCTTGTTCCCCAAAACTCAGAAAGCGTCGTCTAATCGCCATGGGGTTTGTAGATCATATCCTCCGAGACGTCTCCGGGTACGAAAGGTACACCGCCCCCAAATAGTCTTATGATGACCAGCCCTGCCATTGTGTCGCTTCGGAGGGTTTCTTGGTATTGTCTCTAGATTGAAGCTATAACCTTGTTCTGTAAGGGGAGATTCCCAAGCGACAAGTCTTAGGGACGCCCTTACCATTACTATTCGATCCTTTTATAATGCCATTTAAGGTTTGGGGGCGTAAGACCTCCTTTCCTTGTTCAGTCTTGAAGCCAAGAAGCCATCTCATGATAGAGATGGCATATTGACTTGGCTGTAAAGAGGAAGTTACGGCGGAAGTTTAATGTTCGGGTAGAGCCGTCACCGCTCGAACAGCTCCTATGATGGCCTTTCTTTCTGATAATATAAATATTCAGATAATCTACCCTAACTATAATCTTCATCCTTCATCGTCCATCTTTCATTCAGCTAGTGCCGGCTCACATTCATTTTCTACATTCACATATCGTTCTTTTAAAAGCTATACACTCCTTTAACATACCTTTATAATACACTGTCTTTCATCTCACCAACTATCAAGATGAAGTTCCAAATTCTTGCCGCCTGCTCTATGCTGGCCATTACTGTCCAGGCTGCACCACTCACTCTCACCTGCGAGGAGACCCAGGCTCCATTTTCGCTCACATGCAAAGAGGCTACGGCAACCACAGGAGCCACGGTTGCAGGATCTGCTAGTTCCGCTGCTTCTAATAGTACAGCAGGAACTGCTACTGCAGCCACAAACTCGTCCTCAGTTCTCCCTGATGGAAGGATTGCACAAGGAGCTGTCGCTACCGATTTCAACGTCTTAGCTAGCAAGTTCAAAAGTGCTGTAGTGAAGGGCGATGGTACAACCCCTAATAATCATCTTCATGAAAAATATACTAACAATATCCAGGTCTCGTTTTCAGTGACCTGATCGAGTTCCCCACTGTTACCCAATCACTCGTAAGTTCCTATGAGATCCCTATTCTCAAAGGGTACCTTTAGACTTACATAACTGGTATTTAGTTCGACAAAGCAGGCAACACCAAAGCGTTCGAAATAACCATCGACAACAAAGCAATCTTCACCCCCCAAGGTGGAGCTCCTCAATCCGACATTCGACGAGCCGATCTCCTGCCCAGCATCGCCTCAACCTTGAACAACATAGCCACAACAGGTATCAAAACAATGTAAGTTTCTCAACTCATTCGCCCTCACCAACTTTGACAATTCCATACCTTCCATCCCCTCAAACTCAAAATGAAACTAACACCCTCAAAAGGCATTTCTCCATGCAAGCAGATAGCACAAAACCACTCAACCTAACCCACAACTACCAACTAGTATTCCTCGAATCCGCCGATTTCACTGTTCATCAATTCGATGTACAAATCGGTGGTGCTGCAGCAGGTGCAAATTCAAGTGACATCAGGATTACTGGGAATGCGAAGAATCCAGCCGGTGTTCAGACACTTTTTACTACTCCTATGACTGCTGGGTCTTTTGAGAACTTTGCTATTAAGATGGATTTCGATAAGAAGTGAGTCCTCTCTATACTATAGAAGTGAAATTTGTTAGGACTGGACTAATAATTGTGTCTTATTTAGTACTATTCAAATTTTCCACAGTACTGGAGATGCAGCTTTAACTCAGGTTACTGAAGAAATTGCTAATGGTATGTGTTTTTTTCTCCCCTTTCCACACTCGTAGTATTCGAACTGACTTTTACTTCATCAGATAACACCAAAAACGGAGAATATCACTTCGCTATTTTGAAGAATGGGGTTGGTGGTGTGCAAGAACCCATTGTTGGAAAGGAGGGTATGATTTATGGTGGCATCTTTATGGAGGACTCTGCTACCGGGACTGTTACTTTACAGTAAGTTAACTGGTAGAGTAGTCGGTTTGGAGAAGTGTATAAGTATTTGAGAGGATTCGGAAAATTGTTGGTTGGGTCTAGGAGTTAGGGGGGCGGAGGCGGAGGTAGAGAGGGACAAGGCAGATATACTCCATAGAAATAATGAGTTTTAGTATTTAGTGTATCCAAGATTAATACTTGATACAATTACTATTTGACCTAGCTTGTGACTACTCTATAAAGCCAGCCAGTTTATATATACCTGCATTATAGTATTTATCTAGGTTTTGTACCGAAGTGATTTAAATTATTTAGATATGTTGAATGGTGTTGGGGCATATGGTTACGGGTCACATGGCTGCTGGTCACGTGGCGGCACTAGTGATAGCCATCGCTTCTGCTTTTGTGTCTTAGTTTCCTTCCTTTCTTCTTCTCTTTCTTCTGTAGAGACGGCACACCCTTTTCGCAGAGCAATTGAAGTCTATTCATTGATTTCAGCTGAATCCAGTGCTCGTGCTCCTACAAATGAAATGGTTACTGGGAGCAACATGTGATGTGGGCAAGGGTTTTATATTGAATATAGTGAATATATGAGAATAGTTACGTGACTGTTCCCTATAGTTGGGCCTATTCTAGCACTCTAGCTTCTATACAGATCGCAATACAACCACATGTTGCTTCCCAAATAACCTCCCTATTCAATATTTTATCTCATTTAGAAATAAGAGTGTCGAATGGGACTGGTTGTAGGGGGACAGTCACATCTATTCCGCATACCTCAGTTTTCAGCGAAATATAAATTGCTAAGCTCTAGTAAAGTACTTGTATTAAAGGTTTATCAAAACAAATACACTATTAAAAAGGCTATGGCCGGAGATAATGCAACCCTTCCACTCAACCGTCAACCTCCTATTCCACCATCACCAAACCAGCATATCTAATCATCGGCAATAGAGCCTTTAGCATTGCACTTCTTCTCACAGTAGAAGTTAAACTAATCACAAATTTTAGCTCTCTTTCCAATCTCATCACACAGGAACATTTTCTTACCTCGTCACCTCCAATGTGCTTTAATTTCGACTTGCAGAATGTTCCGTCCTATAAACGAGATTAAAATTTTATAATACATAGGGAGAATTTGACAGTAACATACAAAGGCGCAATCTGGACATTTATCCCACCAGTTGCTGCCGGTGTTACGACGTTGGTAGTTCCAGCAGGCGCAGCTTGTTGCCTCTGTGTTGATGTCAGAGCCCCAAACATAAGCCTCGCCGATGCATGCGGCTGTGTGGTGCATGTCTGCCATAGCACTGTAGTGGTAATATTAGCTCATACTGCCAGTGAATGGTAATATAGCAGTGCTACAACATACCCTGAGAGCAAGACGCTCAAAAAAGTGACAATAGTGAGACGCATGGTCGAGGTGCTGGATGGTTGGAGGCTTGAATGGATTGATGGAAGGAAAGATGGATGGAAGGAGCTCGAAGTTGATACTTGGTGATTTGTAGGCTGGGAAGATCTTTATGATATAAGAATACCTTTTAGAAGCCGGCACAAACAGCAGTGTTCTTAGTCCGATTAACCCCAAAAGCAATCCTTCATTTCTCTGCCTACAAACCCGAGCTGGGCGTCGAATTGACAAGGATTAGAGAGTAGAATATCTAACTAATTCAAGATTAGCCCGTACGGTTTACTTTTCCTCTCTCATTGAATAACTACCGCACATGCCGAAGATTAGGCTTGTTGTAATGGAAAATACATGTCACTAATCTCAATGTCACACAATCTTGATCAGGCTTTTTTGTTAACTAGCCAAGGCGCCAATGATAGCTCGTTATAGAGACTAAGATTTGACAATTAAGATCTTATAAAAGATGATACAGGGAAAAGTTCTACTTGTACGGACTATAGATAAGGCAAATGGTGTCAAATTTGCAGGCCTGCACTACCGGCAAGGAACCGAAATTTATTATCAAGTACAAAACCTAAATCCTTGGACATTACTCGCCCGTTGAATCATTATCCTTTAAGGTCTCAACTTGCAGTAGCCGGAACTACATGCAAGTGAGCCAATTAGGGACTCAACATCTCGCTTAAATGATTCCCGCGACACAATGCCTTTATAAATGTTTAGAATAAGCACTTCAAACCAATTTTTTATAAGTTAGCCAGGGCCAAGCGTCAGGGACAATTTATATGCTATAGAGAATACTATAGAATTATCTACATTTTAAGTACTCACAATTAGAATTAAGAAGGCATACAATTCTTCGGCGTCGAGTCTTAAGCGAGTGCAGTTGCGGGTCCGCCGATCGTCCACAGTGCGCGCCTTCTCTAGGGCTCCCCAGAAAACTTGCGAGCTAAATGATAAGACTGGCAAGATGCAGGATTAGACGATAGTGAGGAAGAAGAAGCGGTCACGCCATACAGCTTCTGGAATGTTTTAAAATGATGCGACACTGTATACGAACAAAAGGACTCTACACAGGGCTGCATAATTCCATCTCCACAGTACTGCCGAAGTTAATTAAGCTAAAGCAAAGAAACGATCCGTGAGTCAACCCAGTTTCTCACGAACGTCACTTGCACCTTACCCGCTTCTTGGGACAAGATCGACATACCTTATTCTACCCGCGAACCGATCCAATTGTCAGCCAACCAAAATTCTAACAACAAGCTTAAATAAACGCCTAGCGTCGGTTCGAATCGTGCTTTCTTCGGACTTCAACAGAAAGAAGACTTAGAGAGATTATCAAGTCTTGGTTTTGATCTACAGGAGTGCCAAGTTGAGCGCCAATGCTACTAATCGAAGCAATTTTATTCGTTCGAAGCTTTTATTGATAGTTGATAGAGGTTCACGTTATGTTTCCTTCGGTTTTAAGAGGCGATACTGTTATCAGTATTCTGGAGTTAATTTCGTGCCTCGTATCAGTAGGTACACGTGCCCAACACCCCGCAGAACACCCGTGCGAGACAATCTGTAAATCAGAGATCAGTTGGAGGCTTAATATGGTGATGGTGGTATGGTATGTGCCTGGGGGGTAGCCCACAATTAGTGTCTGTTCTTCGCTAGTGGATTCAAAGAGGTAGAACGAGTACGGAACCAGGGCTACTAAATGGGCATCCTTCTACCTTAGCAATTAAGTCCCTTATGAATAATAACAATTCTAGGTAATAATACAATCCTTTTGAAAATAGGATATCTCAAAGAATTACTTTATAAAAAAACCAACCTTTTCTAGGCAACTATTTTAATACTATAGATAAGCAAGGGTTAAAAGGGGTCTGCACATAGTGACCACGGTAAAAATTTGCTCGGAAACGCTAGGTGACATCTTTGTTGATATCAAATGTGCTAACCAATCTGCCCATTTATGAATAACGGAATAATCATCTCATTTTGATAAAAGACCGTCAATTTACCAATGTCCTAGCTAAATATATCAAACAAGTAACATCTTATTGGAGGAAGAACAGCTTTTAATATTATAGGCGTTAGGTACCTCAGAAATGATAACAGTATTTTTAGGAAGGTCCTATAGATGAGAGCTGGTGTTCTCAACTTAGAAGAAAGCATAGAGTGACATAAAGCAGTGGTCGCTGCTAAGCAGCAGGGTGGTGTCGAGCAGTTTCCACCCCATCTGCACAAGTGTATAAGCTTGATTACTTCACCCACGTTACCTAACTACACCTCGAAAATAAAACAAATATATATATAAAGGTATTAAAAAAGACCACCGTAAAAACTCTTTACCATGAGCAAGTTTGTCGTTTAACCTTCTAGAACATTGTAAACAACTTAGACTTCAAACCTTATTATAATGCAGGCCAGCTGATCATATCCACCAAGGTGTCCTAGACTCCGTATCCCAGGAGGAGTGGTGGGATCCCACCCTTCCGGTGTTCAGCCAGGGATTAGAAGTTCGGCGCCTAATCGTCAAAGTCTCGGTGATTCAAGCACTCCATGAGTTACGACCATAGCTTCATCGAAGCTAGAGAGATGAATATGTTCGACTCTTTTTGCTATAAAGACGGTTCGTTTGTCTCCAAGACCATTCCTCTTCATCATCTCAATCACACTCTTTCCTCCTCAGTCCTTTCAGGCTATACAACCTCTACAGTTTATCAGCTCTATACTCTCTCGAGTCTATCATATTTCAAGCTATCTAAACTCTACATTCTTTCGGACTACACTATCTTCCGCCATCATGTTTTCCGTCAACCTTGCCACCATTCTCCTGGCGGCTACAACAGCCGTTAATGCTGTCCCAGTCAGCAACGTACCTTCTCTTTACGAGAGTGGTATTATCTCAGACGTTTCCACAGTGCTCAACAGTACTGCTTGGCACAAAGACCATATTCTCCAACCTCATGAAGTCATTCTCTACGGTCAAAATCGCATGGAGGTTCTCCATGTCGACACCTACAAATCCTTGCTCGCTTCAAATCAGCTCTTCCACCTTAATTCGGATGTCCAGGGCCCATTGAACTACACCGTACCACCAGTCGAAGCAGCATTGTCCGAGGTGGAGGCAGCCACTAATGACACAAAGTCCTTAACCGATAAGCGAGCAGCTTGCCGGTCGTACACCAACACCGTAACCGATACTACCCAAAACTTCATTGGATGGGATGTGCAGATGTCCCAAGTGGTACGTGCCGTTGGAGAGAGAACGACCATTACTGTGACTTCAGGCTACACCCTCACCAACGGAATTACAGTCGGCGTCAGCGGAGACTGGACAATCGTCAAGGATGCACTCAAGGCCGCTTTCAAAATCGACTACACACGTTCCTGGTCCAGCTCATACTCATCGGCTATCATGGGAACAATTACTGAGGGATATACTGGTACTATGGTTTCCAACCCTGTCACAACCCGTCGTTATGGCCGTGTCTTGAAGGGATGCATTGGAGCTCAGACGGTCTCATCTAACTTCATGGCCGACTCTTTTGAAGAAGGATCCCATGCTGGACTCACTTGGGTTGCCGGTGTCATAAGTCTCTGCCAGAAGAAGGTCTCTGGCTCACTCACCCGCTGTGAGGGAAGTGGCACCTTCAAGTAGATATAAAATCTCCAAGGGTGCATGTCTTTGTGGAGATGATGGAGCTAGTTTTGGCTATGAGTGGTAATCAGATTATAGGCGGGATAGTCTGAAACGGTGATGGGGACGGATTTGTTTTTGATGTGGAAGATTTCTCTTTTTTCTCTTCTTCTTATATTAGTGCTTTAATTTGTAAGAGCACGATTTTGTTATGTTTATATATTTTGCTCTATGCTTTAAGCATAACTCTACTGCTAATCAAAATCCCTTGTCCATATACCTTTCTTCAATCGAGTACTAGATTGTGGAATGGTTTGCTCTTCTTATGAAGGCTTTTTTTCTTGTATCTCCCTTCTACCCTTGTTGTAACCTTGATAATTCGTTAAGCGACCTAGCTTCCTGATCTCTGGTTTCAAGCAGATATTGGAGTTATTCAAGAGCACGACGAGTTGCAGGCAGAAAAATCTACTGGTAAAACCAACAAAGTTGCAAATGGCATCTTGAAATTAAAACCCTCGCATTTGACACTGTGCAACTATATCATAAATATTCACATTACAAACCAAGATTACCACCAATAGCCCCCTTATTTTTCCGTGGGAGCCCTTTTTTTGGACATTAGAATAACTATTAAAGTTAGAGAATAATTTTGAATGTCTTGAAGGTATTAACCTTTGCTTCTGATGCTAAGGTGAAGGGGAGAAAGCTGTTTAATTCAATCCAAATGTTTTAACTTTCTACTATCTTGACTAAGGTTGCAACCCATCGACTGAAACCTGAAAAATGTTCAACAAACTTTGGAGTGGCGATAGTCTTTGAGGGTCATATTATGCGATATTAGTCGATAGGTTCAGACTGACAGAGGAATTTACATGGCACTTAGTGGCCCTGGTTTTGCCCCAGACGCAGTGATTTGCTTATACCATATGTTTTTTCCACGAATGAAAGTGTCCTCCACACCCACGTTCTAAAGATTCCTTTTGGTAGTCGAGATAAATAGTAGATTTAACTTTTATATCGAGCCACTAGAGCAACCTCTTAATATTACAAAGCTTAGCATGCTCATTCAGCTGCGGTAGGCGCCCTTAGATCACGTTGCATTACCCAAGTATTAGAGACACACTCGGTCACAAGTACAACAACACTATGGCTCAATCGTGGGAAGTTTGTTAGAGTAGGAACAACTTTCAAGTCATGTTCACCCCAGCCAAGCATCTCCATACTTATTAACCTTAATGGGCAGGAGCATCGATGATGTACTGCACATCTGAAGATCTGTACAGTATCATACCAAGAACCTTTGTATGATAGTATAAAATTTAAAAGTATGGCCACTCTTGATGAAATTCACCCTGAAATCGAGTCAGCTTCCGCTCCTACAGTAGTCCTCGCTTAAATTGAGATCATCGCTCTAAGCTGCCCCCCGAACAGCTTCCCGAACGGCCCTCCGAAATAATAGCGGTGCTGAAAATCGGTATACCCTTAATTACAGGGGTTTTCACCTAAATCCAAGACCTGCCAAGAGTGCCTCATGTTGGGTATAATTCAAAGAGCCGGAAGATTGCTTTCTTTATGAAATTGGGGGCCGAAGGTTCGCATTGACATACCTTCCGTTAATGGTTACTCTGAACTGTGGTGCGACTAGAATATTTACTTAAGCTAATCGTACGCATTGAGCTAGTGTTCATCAGGGTCCCCCTCATGAGATGATCATTCCATTTGCAGTTTCCCCGTACTGTAATATATTTCGAAATTAGGCACCGTTGCTTGACTCATTGACCATGCAGTGAGAGTATCGCTGATACTACAGTGAGTCCCGATGAGAAACCGGTTCTAGGCCTTCTTTTCCGTGATAATCTCAGGAAGTAAGTAAAAGAAGCATAAAATCCCTCCACCCCAAAGACTCATCTGTACTGCCTATCATTATTCCATACAACAAGCACCATCCCAATATCAACTTTACACACACAAAGTCAACAAGATGAAGTTCTCAGCTATTCTCGCTGCACTCGTCATGATGGCATCAGCCACCATTGCAGTAAGTTACCATTCTCCTGACTCAATTCCTCTAGTTTAGCCCGAGCAGCCTCTTTGCACCTCTTCTACCATAAAACTAAAATACACCGTTCTTTAGTGCTCCCCTGATCAAAACTGCTGCTGGAGCAGTAGACAAGGTTGCAGAAACCAACATCACATCGGCAAGCAGCTGTGTGATAATCCGTCATATGTTGGCGATTACTGTGAGAACTTCGGAGTTTCATGTGTAAGTTCATTCCTGGAGGCATTATACAGCTGGGCATATTGATTTGTATTGTGATCTTGGTTAACATATGAATTAGGGTGCCGACTGCTGCAGAATCGATAATGGTTGGGGACGTGGCTGCCCATAGAGTTTGGGCGCTCAAGAAGCCTCCAGAGGGTTTATTGTAAAGCTGAGCGCTGTTATGAGATGGCTTGAGATACGGGGTTGAGCGCGGGACATATGTGGGGTTGCTTGTTCTGTCTATTTGTCTGTACTTCTTCGTCTCTAGTTTAATTCTCACTTTGAATTGTTGTGATGTATAAATTGTCCATGAGTGAAGTATTTTCTGGGAATTCTCGACTGCTTCTTTAAAGACCTGTGAAAGGCAACGCAAAGACAATAGCTCTATAAAAGCTTTACTTTCATATTTGTATTACAAAGAGACAAAGTAAAGACAGCTTCAGAATTATG
>JAJONI010000213.1:0-32191 GCA_022190145.1 Pezicula rhizophila
AGCTAGATAACTTAACTTATTTACAAATCTACAAGTTCTCTATATTGTTATAACTGCCTTTGTCTGTTTAACGCCCTCTATGATTATAGTGTACCTTAGGCTATGCCTACCCTACCTACCTGCCCTATTTATACTATTTTATACCTATCCCTTCAATAGAATTTAACTAGTTATAGTGTGCCTAACACTCCTTCTAATTAGTTACAGTCCCTAGTAATGCTGTGCTTTTAGAAGGCTACTAGCCCATCAATTAACATTTATTTAAAGGGGGGGGGGAGAGTATACTCTACTCGCCTTGAAATCCATCGTTACACCTTTCCCAATGGCTCGTGCCTCGGCACTGCATTCCTGATCTCCTCTGGAGCCCCGGTATGCCGACACATTGGAAATATGAGCGTGCCGCACAAGTTTCAGGACCTTTGGGCTACCAGTCGATAAGGTCGTGGTTGTTTGTGACGAGCTAGAGATCTAGAGGGACGAAACCTTAAGGAATGGAGCGATTTTCAGGCAAGTGCTGTCGATGAAAGTTTAACGAGCTAAAGGCATAGAGTGGATATTGTTAAGCAAAGGTGTTCAGCTAGAGATGAGTCGTAATTGATTGATGATGTATCATTGCTAGGCTGCCGATTTTGTCCATGGAGCAGTCAATGAGTTATGGAGATGATCTGCCAATACTACAACCAGATGGTATCTCTATACCTATAGTAGGAGTGGGAGCTAGCGGTCGACCTTCGGCACGATACGGCTGAGTCTTTCGGCCAGTGTTACTTCTGATTAATCGATTGTCTGTCCATTCCAAGCCAACGGAGTATCGAAACTGCTGTTTCTGTGCCTTGCCGAATCTAAGTAAAAGGTGCGTTCGGTGAAGCTGACCAGCTTCCCCGCCACTCACGAGACGATACTTCTTACTTTATATATTTAGTGACAAGGGATGGTGTACTACTTGCAAATAGCTGCAGGTGCGGAGTATTGCGAGAAGTTGCCCGCTTTGAATATGTGGAGTTTGATGGGGTTGTCCGTCGGGTAAAATTAAAAGGCTAGATACAGCCAAGGATCTTATCTCCTTTATGGTCAGTGCAATACTGTAATGATGGTTACCCCACTGTCGACCTCATCCCAAAGTCCCAAAGTGGCTAGGGGAGATAAGCCAGAATGTTAACTCTGTCTTACGGTACGGACTATCGCATGGAGTTTTCCTGCAAAGCGGGTAAGTTTAGTGGTAAGAACCGACGGAACTTCTAGCTGATAAGAGTGGTTGAGGCTTGACAAATGTAAACGATAACCGAGTAAACTTAAGTGACACTGCGTCGGTATCTTCGACTATATAAATATATATCTCCCCGGTGGCTGATCCTGAGGTTCTTTGGAAAATCTGCCATCTCTATTACTCGGTGACTGACACAAGAAAGGCTAATACCGCCTTACAGCATGGCAGACGAAAAGAGAGTTACTGAAAAGAGCGCGATCAGCAATGGAAATAACGACCTCGACAGCTCCTCGGGGGATGTTGAAGCTACCAATGAAGGGACAAGAAGCGAAGACCATGGATGGAACCGGGGTCTTACCGCACGTTCTGTCATCATGTTGTCTCTTGGTGGAGGTATTGGCCTAGGTTTGTGGATTGGGACAGGAACTGCTCTAACGGCTGGTAAGTAGACGGTAATGCAATGCTGTGGAGTTACACTAACAGATGTGGTAGCTGGCCCAGCAGGTTGTGCCATTGGCTACGGATTAGTGATGTACGTTCTAGAATAAGCGAATTTACTAGCAGCTGCTGATTCGAAATTTAGGCTTGCTATCTTCATCGAATTCTTAGCTATCGGAGAGATGTCGAGCTATAAACCGGTCCACGGTGGTTACATCCGTCAAACCATGGAATATGTGGACCAGGCAGCAGCTTTTGCAATGGGAATGAATTTCTGGTTCAGTTGGGTTATGATAATCCCATCAGAAATCATCGCATGTATCTCTGTTCTTCACTACTGGGAGCCTACGACCCATTTCCCGATGGCAGCATATATCACTATATTTCTAGTTGCTTCAGCAATTCCTAATCTGTTCCCAGTCAGAACTTACGGCAATTTCGAGGTTATCTTCAGTCTTATGAAAGTGATTGCCATTACGTCCAGCATGATCTTTATGTTCATTATGGCTTCCGGGGGACTGTCTGCAACAAACGGACCACTGGTTTTCACTTACTGGAAGAACCCTGGAGCATTCAATAATGGACTGAAAGGAGTCTGCAAAGCCTTGGTTCAGGCAGCATTCAGTTGCACTTCAGGTAGGTTGAACGTCAACCTGGTTCGTACGAGGTCTAAGCTGACTATTTTCAGCTGGTTGGATTGCCATGACGGCTGGCGAAATGAAAGATCCGCGAAGGACAGTAAAGAAATCTCTGCAGCCACTTTTCTGGCGCAGTTTCTTCTTCTTCGTTGTAAATATCTGGCTGGTCGGTATGTGTGTGCCGTATAACGACAAGGACCTGAACAGTTCTGGGACCCTTTCGAGTCCCTTTATCATCGCAGCTAAGCGAGGAGGCTCTCCTGCGTTCGCACACCTCTTGAACGGCCTTGTCTTCATCACTGTCCTGGCTTGCGGAGTCACTTCGTATTATGTTGCCAGTCGAGCAATGACGCACATGTCTGATTTGAAAATCATCCATCCATTCTTTGGGAAAAAGGACAAGCAAGGACGCCCCTGGGTCGCGCTTCTCTGCAGCGGTATTCTAGGAGGTGGTTTGACTTACCTCAATCTGAACAACACAGCAAAGATCGTTTATGGCTGGTTCTCAAACTTGGTAAGAATTCTTCTCCAGCGGAGCGTTATCGGATCGTATTTGATGCTAATGAAATAAAACCAGGTTGGAGTTGCCTCGTTCATAAATTGGGGTCTCATCTACCTAGCACATATTCGCTTTCGTCAAGGACTTAAAGCCCAAGGAATCGACAAGACGAAATTGCCTTTTTATTCCAGAATGTCGCCATATTCTCAATACTTTGGCATCCTCCTTGTCTTCTGTTTCCTGGCTGCTGAGCTCTATTTTGCGATTTTCCCATTCAGCGGCAAGCCTAGCGCGAAAAACTTCTTTGCAACTTACATTACTGTGCCGCTCTTCGCCTTGGATTATTTGGTGTACAAAGTATGCACTCCGAAGCCCTTTTACATGTAGTGTGAGTCGTTCACTAATTGTTGATTGCAGTGGTACTTCAAGACCAAGATTGTTGCGCCCAAGGATATGGACTTCACAGCTGCTATCTTCTTCGATGAATTCGATAGAGAGGAGGAAAAGAGGGAGTTAGAGAACCCAACTCCTAAAGCCAGTATTTGGGACAGAATCTGGGATATTAGGAAGACGATCACGGCATGAATGATAATAAGAATGGTGGGAATCCCTTTATCATCGCCCCCAAATTTGGTTACGCTAGACCTAGAAATCAAAACTTCTATTCGCATTCTTTCTTGGCCTCCCCTTCTCTATTTACTTCAACTTGGCGCAGGAACCGAAAAACTTCCGCTTGTCCCAGCTTTTACCTTTATTTCCCAACTCCTTAGTAAATCCTTGTTGTCTAGGTCGATAGGAGGCTTTCTGTTTCAAAAGATCACTTCGTTAGTCATAACAGTTCAGTATCGGGGTTAATTTATACTCTTACGATGTACCGTACTGGTTCTAAGAGCACTTGCAACGATTTATAGGCTTGATAGTACCGGTTCTTTTACCTAGCGATGGTATTGAAGTTCATATTGCTCCGGGACCAACGCGATAGCTTGGAAGTTGGTGTATTCGAGGTCAATGATACCTATTTGGGCGATTTGCTTCATTATCATGATGCAAGACTATATCTAAAAGGTAAAGCTTTTCACGAGGATCTAAAGGGATTGTAATAATTGGCCTAAATTGACAATTACTTATTTGGTGCAAAAAGAGAATTGATCAGCTGAGGGAACTGGCACAGTGGATGCTAGTTTCTTTCCCACCCTAGAGTTAAGGTGGACCATATGGCAGGGATATTAAGTTCGATACTTATGCTCTGTCTTGTATTTTGGGAGCTGTCGGTGCTGTTGAGGGCTAAGTGATTCGAGTAATTTGCTATTTAGCTCCCGCTGACTGCTCTTTTGTGGCCTTGTTTGACCTTTTCTATGGCCAAGTTCCTAGTTTGACAGGCAGACACGGTTAGAGATGTGGTATCAATGACTAATGTAGAAATTGCATAGGTCTAGAGATGAATAGGAGGCTCGAAGAAGGATTTAGAGTTTGTAAAATAAGCAAGTGAATATAATAGGCCTGCGTGGTGAGATTATTTGGGACTATTAGTAGTGTATAATATTGACAAGGCTACTTCTAGGAGCTAGAATAAGGTAAGTTTGATATAGGTCACAAGCAGTGATCAGGACATTTTGTTAGAGGGTTAATATAAATAGATGTGCCAATACAAGTTATCTACCTTATGTATTGCTGAGTCTTCGAATTGAGTAAGGGACGTATACAATAATTACTCAGCATGAGGATAGAGCCCCTGACAATGGCAAGATGGTCGAAGTTAATAGTATCCTAAGTAGCCCATTTATCCGCAGTTGGAATTTTGCTAGTGATCATACATCTGTTAGATGTTTGAGATCCCTGTTTTGTACTAGCATAGCGAACTTTGATAGTTTGATATTGGATGAAGTTAGAATGAGTGATAGAAGTAGGATTTTATTTTCGGTAATGGAACTCGGTAAGCAGTGGGAAAACATCAGAAAGTTTGTGTAGCAGCTGGATACTAAGAAGGTACGTCGTATAGTTATGTTTTCCTTAGAGGTGGTACTTTTGTGCAACGGTTTACACTTGTTGAATTGTCACGTTCCGTAAGCGAACCGGGAAAGATAGTAATCTTACAACATAAGTCGTAGTAGCACTATGGTACCCTTACGCGATTTATAGCAATTATTACCAAGTTGCGTAAGAGTTTTGTGCCTCTGATTCTTACCATCCATTTTGTTAAGTACATTAATATATTCGATTAGACACGGCTGGTTGCTCAAGATTGTATTTCCGCAGTTCGCTAAAAATCCACCATGGGGGGGAATGCATCTTCGGCCAACTTGCCATCCTTCGGTCGTTACCATGTAGAGGCTCAACTAATGGTATCGGACGAAATAGCATTATAAAGTTTTTGTTGCATGTCTGCATTTTTGTGCATAAAGACCGAAGACCGAATGTCAGCGGTGTTTCTTCGTACAAGATGTTAACGCCGAATGTCTGGTGGGTTGGTGGGCTGACAGGTCCGTTTCGGTCTCCGTTTCGCTCGATATACTGGTTAGTCCCCATCAAAATATTTTTGGAATTCACACTGACGTAAAATTACGTGACGCGTTCCCAAGATTCATGCTCGGATTCTTAAGGGAAATTTCAAATGACGTTACTCCATCGGTTGTTTAGAACTTTTGGTAAATAAATGCATTGAAAGGCAAGCAAACAGTGGACCTTTTTGTACTGCAGATACTAAACCCGATGTAAGATTACTTGTCATCACAGTCCTCTATAAGCTTAGAAGCTGGATTGAGTGCTAGAAGATTCCATAGTATTATTGTCCTCAAAACTACCACCATTCCTTCCGTAGACGAGCTTTTCTCAAGGTAATGCTGACTCTACTGAAGACTTGATTTACGATAAATTAGTGGGGATGAATAGTAGAGTGCCCTATTACCAAAAGCGAACATAGGCTGTTGTCAGCCAGTTACTACTTGTCATCCTCTTAGAAGTAAAGCCGGGAGAGTATTGGATCTACTACATCTGCCTTTCCTACCGGCGGGACTTGTATTTGGTCAGTCAAGCGGTTACCATACTCAACTGATGCGGTAGGATTCGATGCCTCAGACCTAGTAGCGGACTATGGGCGGGACGTAAGAAGGTGCAAGAGGAAACGAAATAGTAGGTAGTTGACGGTGACGCTGGCTATGAGATCCAGCTATTATAGGTCTTCACAACATCTCCACAATAAACAATAATAACGAGAGTTATACAAAATATACGAGCTACTGCAGAAGAAGCTCCAATTTACTTTCAAAGCATGTCTTGAACGCTCACGAGATTTTTTCAACTGTTAAAAAGTTTGTTCATATCAAGAACCTTGATCATTACGCACTATGTATCACGCCATCAAGTTACTCCAGAATTTCTGTCATGTGGCAGTCGTGTAAACAATCGATTTTCACAGGAATTGGTACCTATTCCAAGCTGCGAAAATGACGAGAAGTGTTCTTGCTTCCATGCTCCTGGGTCTTTGAGATCCTACGTCACATCTGAATTCCTTCGAGGACTCTACTACATCTATCACGCACACGCAGGTAGGCTCGTTCTCCTCGGCGTTCAGGGAAAGTAGTGGGAATAAATACTTAGCATAGGAGACGTCAACGAGGAAAGGCTTAATCTTGAATCCAGTATCGTCGGCACGCATTATCTGTCTTCAAGTAGATTGAGGCTAGGAGGGTCTCACTTGACATTTTGTGTTATCTGTCGATCAGAATAAAGGTTCATTATATTTTGGAGACGTAACGAGCGAAACTTCCCACCATAAAGATATCCAAATTTGTAAAAGCATGCATGACTTTTGCAACAGCGGTAACTTGGAAGGCGAGAAGCAAAATACATAAAATAAGAGATCCATCAGCCCAGCATTCCAGAAACCATATGATTATTAGGTACAATTGTCTCTAAATCTTGCAGCTTACCCTTGATATCCTGTCATCATGGCGGATCTTTCCGGTCGTATCGTTGATAATCATATTAAGCATCATGGTTCGGCCACGTACTTCATCGAAGATGCTGAGGGCTGCTTGATCACCCGTGTCTGTTGGATTTCATCAGAGATTTGCTGGTTAAATCAAGTTAAGTCAATGTTGAATTGACAAAAATGATATGCAGTGTGCAGAGTAACCGAGGACGAGTTGATATTGAAGGCCAAATTGACAGGGATCGATCGTCCCACGGACCAACGAAAGGGTTATGTATGATTAGGATACGCACTTATACATCACCCAGATGGGTTTGGGTGACCTTGAGATGTAGTTCGTTGAAGGACAATATGCTAGTCAGAGGGGTGCAGAAGGGGATTGATCAAACAATGGTTGACCGCAGCGTTACAGAAAAATGCTTACCTAGCTGCTGTTGAAATTGCTCTGGAGTTGGAGAGGATTCCCGCTGCGGGTAGAGAGAGCATTGGATGCGGCTTTGGCTGGCTGCTCCATTGCTCATGGCCATCGACAGCACTGTGGGGGCGTCTCCTTTAGAAGGGCCAACCTTGTATTGGTAGATATGATACTGTAGAGACTACCTACGCGATAAGACCATCAAGAGCAGCAGAGATATCGGATCACTGTTATGTAGTTGGAGGAGCCATTATATTATGCTTGTACGGTAGGTAGGTACGAATGCGCGAGTCCGAGCCGAAGAGTAAAGTCTATGGTGTTGTGTTTATTTTGAGATTTAACGGGATACGACGGAGGAGGGAAGTACTTTCGTACCGGCATTGTATTTTGGAAGAAACTACAAAGTAAGGGGCAGCCATTCCCCACCGACACACTTTAAAAGGGGTATCGGCGCCCAGACCACAACGACGACGACCGCACACAGCCTCTCCCTCAATTGTCCGTGCGATGCGAATACTTCACCGCCTTCGTTAGTTCGACAGCTGTGGCCTCGTTGGTCTTTTTGTTTCGTTCGATACACTTCAGTCAACGTTTCCTTATACTTAGGAAAACCATCCCATTCCCTACCGGTGTCAATTGAGAAGGCTGCCCAGCATGTCTTCCAATCCGCAGAGCGTCAATGGCTCTGAGAGCGAATTCGAGTTTATCGAGACGCCAAAAGCACCAACGCCAACTTTTGAGAAATTCGAGGAATGTGGTGTGCGGACAACTTCTGTAAGACCCAACTTTTTGTGTTCCCAATCGCTCTTTAGCTGACCATTTGCGCTCCTTAGTATCCTGCCATTAAGAACGCTCCTCTTCCAGCTGATGCTGCTGGGTCCGAGAGTTTCTCCAACCTTGCCCTCTTCGGCGCCCTCTTCGCCGCGCCAACATACCTCGCGTGGAAAGTTGGCGGTGGCTTGAAGACCACAATCTTCTTTGCACTCTTCACTTCCATCCCCATTCTCACCGGCTTCTGGTACCTCGCCTCAAGCTTCTCGCCCCGAAAAAATGAGAAAGTCAGATATCCAGGTCGCCCAGTTGAGCACTACCTTACCTTCAAAAATGAGGCAGACAAGGCCAAGTACAGCGGCAAGAACAAGATCCCAATGGAGACCTTCCACGAGATGTATTTCGCAGGTGAGGTTGACTTCAATGGCGACTGCTTGGAGGTAATGGAGTACCGACACGACTGGGCCAGCTTCAGATTTACTATCAGCTTGTTCCGCTTCTTCCTGCTTGGTATGATGCCAGAGGTTATCATGCACACTCGCTCTCAGGGTATGTTCTAAGAATTTATTCCCTATATCAAGCGCTAACAACTGTCTCTAGACGAGGAGCAAGTTCGTGATCACTATGACCGTGGTGATGATTTCTACAGCTGGTTCCTTGGCCCACGCATGATATACACTTCTGGTATCATCTCCGATATCAACAAGGAAGAAACTCTTGAACAACTACAAGATAACAAACTTGCCATTGTGTGTGAGAAAGTTGAATTGAAGGCTGGCGAGAAGCTCTTGGATATTGGCTGTGGATGGGGAACCCTTGCAAAATATGCGAGTGTTAACTACGGTGTCAAGGCCACTGGTATTACTCTTGGTCGCAACCAAACCGCCTGGGGTAATAATGGTATGCGTAAGGCTGGAATTCCTGAGGAGCAAAGCAAAATCTTGTGCATGGATTACCGTGATATTCCAGTCCCCGAGGGCGGTTACGAGAAGATCACTTGTCTCGAAATGGCTGAACATGTTGGCATTCGTCACATTGTTGGTTTCTTGCAGCAGGTTAACTCCATGCTTGTCGACGATGGAATCTTCTACATCCAAGTCGCTGGCCTCCGAAAGCCTTGGCAGTACGAAGATCTCATCTGGGGTCTCTTCATGAACAAGTATGTCTTCCCTGGTGCTGATGCTTCTGTTCCTCTTGGACACTACATTGGATGGTTGGAGACCGCTGGATTCGAAGTTAAGCACATTGATACCGTCGGTGTCCATTATTCGGCCACCCTGTGGAGATGGTACAGAAATTGGCAGGCAAATCACGAGAAGGTCGTTGCAAAGTATGGTATCAGATGGTTTAGAGTAAGTTTTATCTTCATTGTCTCACTGCTCACTATTGACAACCGCGTAGGTTTGGGAGTACTTCCTTGCATACTCTACGATTACCTCTCGCCAAGGAGGAGCTACCTGCTACCAAATTACCTGCGTCAAGAACATCAACTCTACCCACCGTGTTGAAGGTATCGCCACTCAATACAACTTGTCTGGAGCTCTCGCTGCTGGCCACGCAACTTTGGCCGCCAAGAATGCTGCTCCGGCCTCAAGTTCGTAAATAGAAGGGATGCATGCATGTACTGTTGAAAGCCAAGAGTAGAGGTGTTGCTCCATTCGGTGCATTTAGCTGTGGCATAGATTTGGATTTGTAATTGTTCGATACTCAGCCCGGAGCTATGTATCTGTGAGAGTGGTCTAGCTATATAGGCGCGTCAAATAGGCTTGGAGCTTAGCTCGTGTAAAAGTACCGACGAACGAATTTGGGTCGTTCTTTGCAAAATAAACAAGTCTTAAAGCTTGAAGTAGAGAATAAATCCGAATTGATCATTGGTGTTATCTATCTATTCTGTGAGCCTATGAATGTTCGCAACTCGGATATCTGGAAACGTTTCCAGCCCATTTGCAACCAGGATCTCGAGACAGTAGCTCGCGTTCGCTTCTACGCCTAAGACCGTCATCCCGCCACATCAGCTCTCATCTACATCGTGCAACCTCCACCTCCGCAAAGTATCTTCAATTCTTTTCCATACGCATCGCCATCATGTTCTCTGGTAGTAACTCCTTTCTTGGAGGGAATACCGGGCGCCCTGGTGGCCCGCAGCAGTACGGACAGCAGCAACCTAATGCATTTAATCCCCAACAGCAGCAGCCTGGCTTTGGGCAAGCTCCATTGCAGCAGCAGTTCACTGGTTTTCCTATGCAAGCCCAACCTACGGGATATCAGCAACCGCAGCCAACTGGGTTCCAACCGCAACCGCAACCATTGTCTCAGCAATACACTGGATTCCCTGTTCCTCAGGGCCAGTCGCAATACAATGCTCCTCAACAGCAGAGCTTCCAGGGAGCTCCGCCAATGCCCGCGATCCCTTCACAGTACCAAAATCAACAGCCTGGAGTTCCGCCAATGCCTTCTATCCCATCTCAATACCAGAACCAATCTCCCCAAGCTCAACCTCCTGCTCCTGCACCTGTTACAGCACAGCCGACTGGATTCGCCCAGATGGCAGCCTCCTTCCAAACTGGATCTTCGACTGGGAAGCCGAAAGGGCGACGAGCTTCGAAGGGTGGGACGCGAATACCAAATATAAGACTGTCATTTATCACTGCACAGGATCAAGCTAAGTTTGAAACACTTTTCAAATCGGCCGTTGGTGAAGGTCAAACACTGTCTGGAGATAAGTCGCGGGATCTGTTACTGCGATCAAAGTTGGATGGGAATTCTTTGTCGCAAATATGGTGATTTATATCGAGAATATGCATGATTTATAGATGGAAAGCTAATGTCAAGTTAGGACACTTGCGGACACAACGAGATCCGGACAACTGCATTTCCCGGAATTTGCTTTAGCGATGTACTTGTGTAATCTGAAGCTTGTAGGCAAGCCATTACCATCAGTACTTCCGGATCATATAAAAAATGAGGTTTCAAGCATGGTTGATATTATCAATTTCGGTGTTGCAGACGACGGAGGATCCTTTGCACCTGCTAGCAACGCCCCAGATTTCATGCGAACCAATGCGGCTTCGCCACCTACCATCCAACAGCCCCAACCTATGCCATCAAATTCAGCGCTTTTAACTGCTCAGATGACAGGGTACCCGGGTGGATTCCAGCAGCAACCGCAACAGGGAGGGTTTCAGCAGCCACAACAGACGGGATTTGGCCAGCAAATACAGCCCCAGCCGACTGGTTTCCAAAATCCATCAAATATTTCAGCAGGTGGATACAATGGGCCCAGACCTCCTATGCCTCCCATGCCAACTGGATTCGGCCAAAACCAAGGCCTCTCACCATCTCAAACTGGCATGGGAATGGGGGGAATGACTGCTCCATTGAACAGCCAGCCAACTGGAATGCCTGGGAAGTGGGGGCTAGTAAATGCTCCGGCAACTGGTTTGCCAAACATTGACCTCTTGCAGGCCCGGATGATGCCACAGCAAGGAAGGGAGCAAGGCAGTTATACAACTGCTGGACTTGCAGGTAATGCGGTCATTCCGTGGGCAGTCACGAAAGACGAGAAGACAAGATATGACACCCTTTTCAAAGCCTGGGATGGATTCAACAAAGGATTCATTGGCGGAGATGTTGCCATTGAAGTATTTGGACAAAGTGGTCTTGAGAAGCCTGACTTAGAACGCGTCTGGACACTTGCGGATCATGGAAACAAAGGCCGTCTTAATATGGATGAGTTCGCCGTTGCTATGCATTTGATCTATCGTAAACTTAACGGTTATCCTCTCCCTGCTCAATTACCCCCTGAATTGGTACCGCCATCTACACGAAACTTCAATGATTCTATTGGGCAAGTCAAATCCTTACTTCATCAGGAGTCCGATTTCCGTAAAAATTCGGGAGCCAGCCTCTTGCCCCAGAAGACTGGAGTCAGCTATCTCAAGAACCACTCTTTTAGGGAGGATTCTAGTGCTCTTCGTTCCGGACGAAAAGATGCTACCGTGTTCAAGAATAATGATGATGACATTGGATATAAATCCAGTGCTCGGCGTAGACTGGGTAACAATTCTCCACGCCCATCCTCACCAGCTTCCTCGGTGACATCAAACGATGAACTTTCCATAGAACAGCTGAAGAAGAAAGTCCGCGAGAAGCAAATTCTTCTCGATGCTATGGACTTTAAAGATGAGAATGCAGCCGATGAAGATGACGCTTTGGATAGGAAAGATCGCCGGGAAGCTGAAGACCTATATCGTCGTATTCGTAGGATCCAGGAGGATATCGATGCTCATCCAGATGCAGCACTCCGTACTGTGGATTCTGGTGCCGAGCGCCGTGCTCTCAAGCGTCAATTACAGGGTTTGACGGACAAATTGCCTGAGATTGCATCTAACGTACGCAGGACTGAACGCAGTATTGCTGATGCTAAACTTGAGCTCTTCCGTCTTAAAGATGCCAAGGCTCATCCAGGTAGTGCTTCATCAATTGTTGGTACTGGCCCAGGTGGTTCCATCACAGAATCGGATAGACTTAAGGCTAGGGCCAAAGCCATGATGCAGCAACGCTCTGCCGCTCTGACGGGCAAGAAGATTGAGTCTAACGACGATGACTTAAATGCACCTAAGCGACTGGAGGAGGAGAGCATCCGGGTTAGAAATGAAAAGGAGAGCAATGAGCGCATGGTACAGGATGTTGAGGACAGCGTTCGTGACTTCTCGCGTGGCCTTGAAGACAGTCTTAAAGATGGCGCAGACGATTCGACTAGCGCACACGAGAAGCGGAGATGGGAAGACGGCCTCGGCGTTGAAGACGAGGTCAAAGATTTCATATTTGATTTGCAGAGATCAAGTCGGAGTGCAAGACTTAGAACAGATGATCGCAGTAGTGCGCGTAACACTCGAGATGAGGGTTCTCGCTCATCATCACGATATGATAGTCCAGCAGCGTCTTCGCGAGCTGAAGCACCAAAACCTGCACCAACACCGGCCGCCGCAACCGGCGGGTCTTACTCGAATTACAAAACACCAGAAGAACGAGCAGCGTACATCAAACAGCAGGCAGAGCAGCGTATGGCGGAGCGTCTTGCTAAACTTGGAATCAAGGCTCCCACCAAACCTGGCGAGACAACTCAACAAAGACTCGAGCGAGAGAAGGAAGAGCGTGCAGCAAAACTGCGGCAAGCTGAAGAGGAAGATGCGAAACGTGAGACTGAGAGACAGGCCAGACTTGCTGAGGAACAAGGAGTCCCACCACCTGCCCCGACTGGAAGTGCGAAGAAACCACCCCCTCCACCGTCAAGAAAGGCAGCAAAGAGTGATGCTAGTGAGCGCGAGGCAGCAAGAAAGACTGAAGAAGAACGAGTCATCAAGGAGCAAGAGGCTCAGCAAATGGCTACCAAGAGTTTAGAGTGAGTTCTATAGCCGGCCAGGATATATCGTTACTAATAATTTTATAGGGATGATGCAGCGCGACAAGAGAACGAGTTGGCTAAGGAGCGTGAGGCTGCCCAGGCTCGTCTGAAAGCACTTGAAGATCAGGTCAAGGCTGGCAAAATCAAGAAAGAGGAGGAGAAGCGTCGGAAGAAGGCTGCCCAAGCAGAGGCCAAGGAGAAAGAAGCTCGCCTGGCAGCTCAACGCGCGGAGATTGAGGCTGCCCAAGCCCGCGAGAGAGAGTTACAACGTCAATTGGAGTCCATTGATGATGATTCTGATTCCTCCTCTGACGAGGAAGCACAGCAAGTTACCCCGCAAGCCTCTACCCCAACCCAGGGAAGTCAAGAACTCGACCGCAAGGAGGTACCATCGCCGCCACCTCCACCACCACCCGTTCCTTCTGCCGTTAGCCCACAGGCAGATACTGAGACACGTAACCCATTCTTGAAGAAATTGGCTCAGTCAGGCGAAGCTTCCTCAGGCATTCCAAGTAACTTCTCAGCCGCCACCTCGGTAGCCTTACCATCTACCGGATCTGCTGCCTCGACCAATCCATTCCACCGCCTCACGCAAGAGCAGGCTCCAGCACCTATTCAAGTACAACCAACCGGTCCCCGACCTTCCCGTGCCCGCCCAGAAGAAGACGACTGGTCTGTGGTCGGCTCGGATAAAGAAGATGATTCTTCTGACGACGAGGGCCCTGGAGCTGGCAATGCACGTCATCTGGCCTCCATACTTTTCGGAACGATGGGCCCGCCTCGCCCGCTTTCAGCTACTGGCAATGGACCCAGTACGCCAAGTAGTCCTGCTCCTCCATCTGCTGGAGCAGATTCTCTTGCACCCCCAGGGCCCCCACCACCACCTCCAATGCCTACTTCAGGTGCCCCACCACCACCACCAATGCCTACTTCAGGTGTTCCACCACCACCACCAATGCCTGGCTCAGGACCTCCCCCCCCCCCGCCAATGCCAACTGGAGCTGCAGGCGGCGCTCCACCACCGCCACCACCACCACCACCACCAGGAGGAGCACCAGCCCCACCTCCAGGTGGTCGCCCCGCTGGCTTCTTGGGTGAAATCCAGATGGGAAAAGCCCTGAGGAAGACAGAGACAAATGATAAGAGTACTGCTCTGACAGCTGGCAGGGTTTTGGACTAAGGCTGCTAACAGGATTTCTTGAGCGAGATGTTAACTAATAGAGGATGCAGGAGTGAAGGTTGTATTGTATCATATCCAATTTGTGAGGATGCATGTGTTTTCGAGGCTTTCAGACATCTAGATTGACGAATTAAATATCTTGATCTTGTGGACTTAGTTTCTAATTTATCGTGATCAACGACTCTCTCATGTATCAAATACTGAGCCATACATACCCTTATATATGTTGAACAGATCTCTTTCCCGGCCACAACTCAACCATAACTCGGCCATAGATAGCCACGGTATTGAAATGGTACTCCTAGTCGCGCACTTGAGTAACAAGTGTATTTATTGTTGATATGAAACCTTGGATCCTTGGGACCGATTTACTTTCATAACTCCACCTGTCCAGTCACGTGCAGCATAAATCAACAGGGAATGGTGGTGTTCATGCAAGTCGCGTCTTCGAACCGCGATTGACCTCTCAGAAACAACAACATAGAAAAATCTACATTTTGAGCAGCAAGTATGCCTCCTCCCACCACAGCAGTAAACCCTAGGCAGCCTCTAGCAGTAACGAGCATAAATGCAATTCTCAACAACCCAACTCCTGCCGAACCTACTGGCAAACCCATAGTTTGTGTCAAGCCAGTCGTCACTGTAAGGAACACGCCGGACTCACTTTCAGTGTGTGTGTATATTCTAGATCTAGACCTAGATCTTCTAACATAGTAGAATGCAGGCCGCAGCATCATGTCAGAAACGAAAAGCCTCCGAGGTCGAAGATGTGTCTACAGAAAATGCCCCTGAAATCCACCCAAACGACCCCCGCCTCCACCACATCGATCAAAACTGTGATCAAATCCGACGCAAGATAAATACTCTGCTAAATAGTGGAGAGATGAAAGTAGGCGAATTCATCAAAACGATCAACGTGAACTCGAAATCGTACGGATCGTTCATGAAACTTAGTGGCCCTACTAAGGGATCAGCGAATGGGACGTACAGTGGAGCTTTTGCCTTTTTCAAGAGGAGAGAGTTGATGGGATTCAAGGCACCAAAGAAGGCGAGGGTTAGTAGGGAGGTGGAGAGGGGGTTGTTAGATGTCTCGATGGTTAAGCTTGAGGGGGAGGAGGATATGGAAGTCCCGGTTTATGAAACTTGTGATAGTATTCGGAGACAGATTACTGCTTTCTTACGGGAACCGGGGATCACTCAAGCAGCGTTTCTACGCGAGATTGCGAAGTCCTTTCCTGATGGGAGGAAAGATCCTCAGAGCAAGGTATTGAAGGATTTCCTTGGGAAGTCGGGGGCCAAAGCGGGGAATACGAGTGCGATATTTTATGGCAGTTATGTCTTTTTTGAGAAGATGCGGATCAGGGATGGGAAACCGAAGAGCAAATTTAGGGAGGAGATGGAGAGGATTTATGCGGGCGGTGATGGGAGTAGTGATGAGGACGAGGGTCCGCCAGGAAGGAAAGCGAGAAAGGGAATTGATATAAAGAGGGCTGGCAATGGTAAGTTTTGGTGTATGCAAGGCGAGAGGCCGACAGAGGATCAGTATGGTCGGGTTTCTTTTCGTCGGGGCTAGGATCTGTTGGGGAAGGGAAAAGTAGCGGGCGTTTGGCGTATCCTAGTGAAATTTATGTTGATACTAAGTACTGTATGGTTGAGATGGGACTTGTTTGCGAGTTTGCGAGTTTGGAAAGAAGGCTTGAAAGCAATTTCAAAAAATGTACTTGGGCCTGGGCTATTTGATTCAATTTATTTTGGGGGAAGGGGGGAGTGGAAAGCATGCTATTGATTGGATTCATCAAATTCTGGTTACCAGGGAAAGCTCCATGGTGACACGAGTTTCTTCAAAAAGTCATAATGTTGTATTGTTATGATACTGTTCAATACATCATCATTTTCATTACGCTATTTATTCAACTAGGCTTTGGAAGGAAACCTCGACCCACCGTACTTGCCAGAGCACCTCGTCAAATAAACCACATGTGCTCCTTTGGGGAACAATGAAGTATGCAGCAAATGCGATCTCCGGATGCTTAACCTTCATATCTTGAAGGCCATTTCATCTTTCGTACTGCCTCATACCTCCCCAACGGGGCCGGGTAGGAGAGACCATCATACCTTGGAATAGGGTTTGGACCTTCAATATAAGCTCGGGTCATTTTCCAAACCAAAATTGGTCCTGTAGTGGCCTGACTTGAGAATATATGACTTTGCTTAGATGGGACCATATGCTCAACCAGAAGGTGCTGCCACTTTCCGGAAATGTCCTTGCATCCAGCACCGGTACATCTTCAGCTGCTTAGCTCTGTTGACCAGTAACCTCCTATCAACACCCAGATTCAGGAGCTCGAATCCAGTCTCTTCAGCCTTGGCATCTGGTTGTGCTATATCTTTGCCAGTCCAGATTTTAATTAACTCATTCTTCTCGAAGAAGTAAACTCGGGTACCATCTCCCCTAATGTAAAAATTCTCTTCAAGATAACGGCCTTTCTTAAACCGGACTTGTGCAAGATCTCCTCGTCCATAATCTCGGAATAGTACGTCTCCACCAGGTTTTAACACTCGTGAGATATTGTGCACGGCCTGCTTCCATTGTGTGGGCGATAGAGCAGAGAAGATGAAGATTAAGACGACAACATCAACAGAGCCTTCATCCAGCCCAGGTGGCAATTCATCCCCAGCAGCATCCCAAACATCCGCCTGGATGTTCTTCGTGTCATATGCTTCGTTTTCACGTATCACTTCGACAGCCTTTTTGGAAAAATCGCACGCATGTATTTTAAGATATGGATTCTGATTATGAGCAAGGATAGGAAAGGCGGTGTTTCCTGCTCCAGCACCGACTTCGAGCAGTGTTACAGGACCCGCATCTGCCTGCGTAATCTGGGAAAGAACTGGGAACTCCTGTTGGAGCCATTTCCGATCTTTGAAGAAATTGGATGTATTGTTCTTGTAAAAGTTGTTCCACCATTTCGCAGGATCTGAATTGAATCTATCTGTTGAATTGTTAGTTTCTTGCTATACAAGTGTGTGAAGACAAGGCAAGAAGTTGAGGTGCAAATCAGATAGGAGCGAAAGACATTGCTAATTTGTTTCGTTCATGAGGCTAGTAACCTTCAGATGAACTATGCATTATTGTAGATCATCAGGATGCAGGGGAGTACTCTGAGGAGTCTGAGAGAAGAGGAGGCTTACTTTTGTCAAATTCAGAGACTGGAGCCTCTCGTTGCTTTGCATACTGCAGCTCTGCATACTCCTTGTAAGTATCGTCAGTTTCTACATGATCCCAAGCATTGAACTCGAACACCCTGGCCTCATCCTCTAGGTGACGCTGACCAAATTGGAAGGGATCGGTTCTTTTGCCATTGGTATTGGGGTCGTGAGAGAGATGAGGCGGTGTTGGTTGTGGAAGCTCTGCAGACGGCTCTTGGATGGATAGGGACGAGATATCTGATGGCAGCAGGAATGTCTCCTTATTTGCACTACCACTACTCAGTGGATCAAGCATGATTGGAGCTGAATTTAGGAGATCTGCTAAGCAGCGTAGAAGAACTGATCAAGAGTCGTTATTGTGGAAGAACAGATGGAGGAGAAAAGGCGGCGCAAAGAAATTTATTCTGTGCGGGATGTCAAAAAATTGTTCGGAACGGGAACAACATTTTTACTTAAAATTAGTTATCACGTGGAATTTCCTGCAATTGCCGACGCGATTTTGGAGAGCTTCCTCCATGACCTCACCACATATCCTATTCTGGCCATTGTGAGTTTAATCATTGTAATATGGATTCGATCTCTATATAATAATTCTCTCTTCGGTTACTTATTTCTCCTCTTGCTCTATGATCACCATGTCACGAATAATGCTCCGACAACTTCGACCTACTGCTACCTCAGCAATCCACTCCTTCAGACCAGCTCAAAGAACCTTTATCACACTTCCAGGAACCGAACCACAGCATCTCACAGCTACGAGAATACTGCCCTATCCTTCCTCTAAACTTTACGCCCTAATTGCCGACATTGATAGCTACCACACTTTCGTACCCTACTGCACTGGCTCAAAAGTTACAAAATGGTCTTCCCCCGATGCCAATGGCAAGAGATGGCCTGCGGAGGCAGACTTATCCGTGGGTTGGGGTGGATATGAAGAGACTTTTACATCGAAGAACCTGTGCGTTCCTGGGTCAATCGTTGAAGCTCTGGGTGGATCTGCTATCACAACTATTCCCAAGTCCGAATTGCCTCACTACACTGCAGTCGACACGCCTGGTCCCCCAAACGAGACATTTACAAGTCTGAGTACAAGATGGTCAATACGGCCCTTCCACCACAAACCTCCACCAGCTTCGAGGAACCTGCAGATGGATAATCCGCACGAGGATGCGAGGGAAGAAACGGAGGTACACTTGGTACTCGACTTCGAGTTCAAGAATCCTATTTATGCTGCGTTGAGCAAGGCTGTTGCGCCCAAGGTAGCAGGCATTATAATTGAAGCATTTGAGGTTAGAGCAAGGGAGCTGTTAGACGGCCCGGATGCAAGAGTTGAAGGGAAGGATCCATTGACCGTGCATTTTGAGAAAGGTGCAAACAAAATTTGGATGTAAATATTGTGGGATAATTATGCATAGAACGGAGTTGGAGGAAATGCTCGGATTGAAGGAGTTTGGCTAGACTTCAGGATTTCCCGATACAAATGATTGCAGATACCTTATAACAGACAACAAGTTTGGGATTACCCATATTTGCTAAACGCACGACTAAAGCTATAGCATCGACTTCAGCAGCCTTCTGGTGCTTGGTTAGAATGTCGCGCACTGGATTAACCTTAATAGTTGAAGTTCAGTCACTGATAGGTAGATGTTTATGTGCTTGTGTCCTTTTTTGGTGGTAGATGTCTAGGATGACCACTAATCTCCCTGGATAGGTCGAAAGGTGTTAGTGATTTGTCAGTTGTAATAGTGTGTGAACTGCTTGCTTCTCTAGTAGCTGTTAGTACTAAAGCAAGCCGTTGCTGCCATACCCTGTAGGTAGGAGGGGCAAGCGGAACAACCTCAGCTCTTGCAATCATCAAACTGATCCAATATCATCTCTCCCTTAAAGGAATTACGAACTCCTATTTCGACAACATCAGTACTAGGAAAATTAATACTCTGTTGATAATACGCTGACCACGAGTTACGTCTACGTCACTTTTTGCATTGTGCAATGACTACTTTCATACTTTCCTCAAGATTTTTGTTTTCGATAGGTTGAAATTAACTATTAAGATATTGTATATCACTCTTGGCTTCAGTAAAGTCACCTGAAACTCTAATTATTGGTAAGTAGCAGCAAGTCTCATCCTCAAATGCTCCCCAGCCGTTATAGCCTCACCGCTTACATAACCCTTCTTTCTCAACACCTCCCCAAAGCTCTCTTCTCCGGTGATACCCAAATCCAGCGGCTCCAACAGAACCTCGTCATTGGGTTGCACGAAGAAAGGAATACTAAATCGGCTTACACTCTCCTGTTCTGATCTCGGAAACACAACTCGATGAACAGTACTCTTAAGGATACCGCCGGTCCAAAACTCAAGTGCATCGCCTATGTTTACTACGATTGCACCGTTGAGATAAGGGACGTCGATCCAAGTGATGTCATTGCTGAGGACCTGAAGACCACCTGTGTCGGATGGTTGTTGGAAGAGGAGGGTTAGGGAGCCATAGTCGCTGTGGGTTCCTGCTCGGATATCCTCATTCTCGTCAGAGCAAGAGTTAGGAATATACGGCACTTTTGGGTAGTGGATGAGTCTTAATCGGTTGCAGGTACCGCTGTGGTGTTTTGAGAGGTAGTCCTCGGGTAGCTATCGACTTTAGTTTGGTGGGCAATGAGGACTATGTTTTAAGATACGTACACCAAGCCCAAGAGCGAATCCTTGGAGTAACTTTTGGGACACTTCTTCACATTGAACCATGAATTTATTTATCTTATCTTTCTCGACCTTAAGCTTATCCGGGAGCTGTTGACCTGGCGCGTGAGGTGCAATGTAGAGAGACTCCTTGAGATCACCGCGACCTTTCCCTGCTAGACTTGGAGCATGTTTAGCGACGAGATTCTAGTTAGCGAGCGACGGAAAAGGGGTTGAGAAGGGTAATGGATGAAAGCTTGGGTGATGCTGGGTAGAGAAGAAGGATATTGTAAAAAATATGTATACTAACTTACTTTTCATCTCTCATACCAGTGTATCCCTAGCCGTGGTCAGCTGAATCTTGGGGAAACATGAAAATAACAAATAATAGGCCAATCTATCAGCCAATCAAAGAGCGATTGAACAGTGATTAACTTCTTACCTCTCCTCCCTTACAACTACTAAACTTTGCCTTATCTGCTAGGCTTGTCTCCACAAAGAATGCATGACACAAGTCGAACAAGTCTAAAGTGATGTTGTGGCCTACAAGGTAGAAGAATCCTGGGCTTTTGCCAACACGAAGTAGCTCTGTCGCTAGTGCCTGTGTGTTGTTGAGGGCATGGAGATCAATGATTGGTAGAGCTGACATGATAATGAGCCGGAGTGTTTGAGTTGTAGATGCACGAGAATGAAATTGGACTTTGTAGTATTGGAGGGATGTGAAGTTGTAAGAAGGAAAGAGAGATACTGAAGAGATAGGGGACTGCCGGTTGATAAGAGAGCTAGAGCGTTGCTGTGGTGTCTGTAAGATCTTGGACATGACACGTGACCAGTTGAGTAATGAATAGACAGAATATCATTCAGAGAGCTATAAGGGAAAAGTTGCTTCAATCAAACTAGAAGTATTCTGTACTATAAATATTGGCCTAAGAAACTTAAGAATTAATACTTGCGGCTTAGTCAGTCCCAATCATAAGTAAGAAGGGAGAGGTTTAACAAGGGGGGAACTATTCAAAAGGGATAGACCGTGGAACGTGGTGTGGGCGAAAGGTACATTTTCTAGAGACGAAGCCACCATCACTTAAGGCGATACTGATCAACATCACTCTAGCATGAAAACTTTCTGTTTTCACTGAAAAGAACCAAAAAGCCTAAAACAGCCCGACCACTCCCTCCAAACAACCACAAAACTACACTTTAAAATACGTACAAAATAATAAAGCTTGACCATTAGTAACTTGAGTATTCAAGTTACTTCACAAGAAACCCCTCTGATATGGGATATTTTCCCCGTCCGTTCATTCCGTAATTGGTGTTCGTATTCGTGAGTGGGATTGGCGAACCATAGCAATTGTTAGTTGCTATCTTCTTCCTCCTCTTAAACAGAATTTGTTCCGAGCACACTAACCTTAAGTGAACGCGCCCTTTCTGTTTGTGGAAGGGAAATTTGGTAATGGGACATATGAAGGGGAGAGAGGATTTGTCTTTACTTGGTGGTATGCGAGTAGTTGGAAAGCGGTGGAGACATTTCTGCAAGTAGCTAATATTTGTATGATGTGATGACTGAACAGAGCATAACAATCATACAATCAAACATCAACTTTTAACTTCCAAGAAGAATGCTCTATTGGTATGTAACAAGACGAAACTACAATCATAATCGTAACTACACTTCACTACTTCCAATTTGTTCATGCAAATGTACTGAAGCCCCTCAAACCTGGCAACTTATCTTCAGCTGGTAACGTCCCCTTTGCCTGCAACTTCGTAGCAACCTTGTCCACATCTGCCCAGACCCTGAGCACGTTGCCACCGACGACCTTCCCAGCATCCTTATCACTGATACCACGTTCCAACATCTCTGCAACCAGATCAGGGAACTTGCTCACGTCATCGAGTCCCTCAGGTGTTGAAGAGATGCCGTCAAAATCACTTCCTAGTCCAACATGATCATAGCCGATCAGATCACCGATATGTTTGATGTGTGTTACGACATGTGCCAAAGTGGAATTTGGTGGATAAAAGTCAGGGACACCAGAGTTGGAAGCTGTGCAAGAAACGAAGTCGGGAGAGAAGTTGACCATTACGACGGAGTTGGTTTTCTTGACAAGTTGGAGGATATCATCTGGTACGTTCCGTGGATGGGGACATATAGCATACGCAGATGAATGACTGTACATGATGGGTGCTTTGCTTCCTTCCCAGTCGCTACCACCCATAACATCACGCATTGTATCTTGACTGACATGTGAAAGGTCAACAATCATACCAATGCGGTTCATTTCATGGATGAGTTCACGGCCAGCAGGAGAGACGCCATTCCAGTAAGGTTTAGCGACTTCAACACCATGACCGCCGGGGATTTCAAGAAGTGCCGCATCAGCATAGATGTTGTGGCAGTTGTGTGTTAGTGTCGCATAGCGGACGCCAAGGGAATGAAAGAGGCGGAGATTGGAGAGGGAGTTGCCAATTTGGTGGAGTCCTTCGATTGCAAGAGGTGAAATGAGTTGACCTGCCTCGAAAGCTGTAATTGCAGTGGTTGAGTTTGGGGGTGGGGAGAAGCGAGTTGGGTAAGCTGCTTGCAGGCGTGTGAGGACTTCGATTTGGTCTAGGGTAAATTGAACGGCTATCCTGGTCAGTACAAGCGTAAAAAGGTATTGTCGCTTGTTGAACAAGACACATTAACATACAAGGAGCATAGTTCTCTTTAGAGAAATCACTTCCATTAGCTGGGCATGGAACAAATGCGCTCCAGAAAGCACCACCTGACTTTCCCTCCTTCAATCGAGGCAAATCAACATGAGCCGGAGCACCACCACTTTCAAAGGGCTTCTTGAACTTGTCGTCGTAAATGTGGTTGTTGTAGATGGCTCTAATAAGAATTGCTAGATCATTGTGTCCATCTACAACCCATTAACGTCTGATAAACTACCTGTAAAGAGGGAACTTACCTATGAGTGGTGTGTCGGCTAAGATCCTGCTTACTCGCTGATCAAGAGTCTTTGGCGTTGTCCTTCCATCACCAAGTAAGTCGCCCAAGAAGCTATCTGGCAGAAGCACAAGGGCAAAAACAACAAGTGCAGTTAGGCAGATTAGTGATGCCATCAAGTCACCGGGTGCCCGACGTCCTGGTTCTGCATTGCCTTTGAGCTCGTCCACTTCGCTCTGTTGATAACGTTCATCTTGTATACCATTGATACTGGATGGTCGTGAGCCTTGGATCTCGGGAGCTCCATTATGCCTTGGCAGGAGAGGATCCTCCTCTGTAGCAGGCATGATGAACGAGGATATACAAGAACAATGAACAATTGGAACTTGGTAGGTATGAAACCAGGTTCGTCCTGGGGTCCCGGGGACTGAACTGATAAATGGATTGATAAGAAGAGAACCTCGTCACGTGGGGTTCCCGTCATCTGAACTTCCAGGTTTTGAGGCCTGTGAGATATTACCTAAGCGTCGCTTCTGGAGAAACAGCGTCACGAAGCCGGGGGTGACCTGCAAAAGCCTGTAATTGTGTCCTAGTGCTTCAGCTCCTGCAGCACGAATCCTAACAATCTCCCGACCTTACACCTTATACTCCCCTTTCTTTTTCCAATAACGGGCTCCGAATCCCCTCAGTATCTCCTTCTAATTATTGATTTGCTCTTTACCTACGGCAAGCCCTAGCGTCACCGGATAATACAATTTAACTGCCAGCGCGACGTTTGCAACCCAATCTTACGAATTACGAGTCCTGCAGCTTTGCTCCTGAATCAAAGCAAATCTTCAATAATCGCCTTCTAGTCATTCACTCACAAACAATACCAACGCTGGACAAAGACGTGTTTTGCCTTAACAACGTATTTCAAATCCTCTCTCCCACAACAATATACGGACACTTAGACTGCTCACGACTCGACGCCCATTATGCCAGGTTTCGCAGATTCGTTCTGGTCGGGGGACTATGCTGGAGGTAAGGAGGCAGCCCTTGAACTCTAGGTCGTAGGCTGACAACTACATAGGGTTGGGCGTACTGTTTGGGAAGCTTCAACAGGGTGTGGCAGAAAATCAACAAATGCTCACCATTGCGCGGATGCGAGCTGAAGCCGAAGATGTGTATGGTATGAAGCTGGGTGAGATCGGCGCATCGACAGACAGAATATCTGGTGGCTTTCAACGAGATGACGGAGCGACTGTTAAGAAGGCACGATTTTCCAAACAGAGAGAGGAGCAGTTACTAACTAAGTATAGGCCTACGACGGAGTACGGACAGAAATGGAGGAAGCCTCAAAAAACCACCGCCGAATTGCTCAAAGTATACGAGACCTGGTTGTGGCTCCCTTCACTAGATGGTGCGATGCACACGAGATGCGAGTCCAAAATTCACAAGACGATCTGCAAACCCGGATAAAACTTCACGATAAGCAGGCTGAGCTAGTCAAGAAATTACGCAGCCAGTACTTCAACAAATGTCGCCTAGTAGAGGATATTGAGGAAGAGAACAAGTTAGCCTTCCAGGATCCTGAGACCAGCCCGAAGCCCAAGATCCCTGAAATCAAAGTGTCCGACAAAGAGGAGGAGGAGGAGGAAGAACCCATGGAAATTGGCGATGAGGTCTATACTTCAGACCAGGTCAAGAAAATCTTGACGCATCTACTTGGAACGATCAGACTGGGCGAGACAAAGGTCCCCATTCTAGGCACATACCAGAATACCACCTCTGGCGCAGAAATCGTAGAATACCTTCAGAAGTTTATGGGTGCGACAAGCGTAAGCCATGCGGAGCGAATTGGACAAGACTTAGTCACCCACGGATTCTTACGATTAATTGGAAATGTTGGCAATATCTTCGCGAATAGCTCCAGAATGTCTTACCAGTGGCGTCCCAAGGCCTTTCAACTGACTGGTATTCCTGAGAAGAAGCAACCAATGAACCGTACATTTTCTATGGCTTCCAACGCCTCTTCTGACTATGTCGACTCTCCCCTTGTTAACAATGTCACCGAATACCTTGCGGGATGGAATCCTCTCAACAACCAACACCCTAACGAGACACCAGCAGACCGACTTAGAAGAGAGGCAGCTGAGGCCGATGAAAGATATAAGGCAGGTGTCCGAAAGCTTGACCTTCTCCGATGCCAACTGGAGGAAGCTATTATTGAACACCTGAGATATCTGGAGCGTTGTGAGCTTGACAGACTAAAGGCTATCAAGACCATTATTTTGGATTTCTCGGGAACGATTAGCAATGTTATCCCGAGCTTGCAATCAACAGTGGACAAGATGATGCTTTTCCAAGAAACCGTGCAGCCTCTTGGCGATTTACGGTACCTCTTGGAGAATTACAGAACCGGTGGATTCGCTCCAAGAGTCACAGTATATGAAAATTATTACAACTCAGCAGACGAGCAGACCTTTGGTGTTGATCTGGAGGCTCGAGCAAGAGCCGACAGAAAACGTGTACCAGCCCTTATCACCACGATTCTCACCTTCCTTGACCGAAAGTACCCAGATCTCGATGGCGACGAAGCCCGTCGAAGTGTATGGCTTGTTGATGTACCTCTTCATCAAACCCACAGGGTGCGCGATGCCATCAACACCGGAAAAGCATTCCCTGCAGAATCTCTCGAACCTTACGAAATCCCAATTGTTGCAAGTGTTCTCAAATTATATCTATTAGAACTTCCTGGTAAGTCTCTCACCACTTCTCAGTTGTGCTCTGCTAATATAAAAAAGATTCCTTGGTCTCTTCTCACGTTTACGAAATTATGAAAACTATATACTCAACGCCCGCCTCCGAATCTACTGACACTGCACGCATTTCCGTTTTACAAAATACACTCAGTCAACTACGTCTGGCTAATATCGCAACGTTAGATGCCTTGATGACACATTTCACAAGACTTATTGAGTTGACTTCCGCCGATGAAATATACATCGCAGCACTTGCTACTAACCTTGCACCATGTATCCTAAGACCAAAGACCGAGACTTCAATGACTATGGAAGAAAAGTACTCTTACCGGCTGATTCGCGATCTCTTCACCCACAAGGAGGCCATTTTCTCTGAGCTTAAACGCGCCTCATCATTGTCGCACAGTACTAGCGTCAACGACAATCGACCCAGAGCTATCAGCACAGATGAGTCGAATCGAAAAGCTAACATGGAAGCCCGAATGCGTGCTATTCAAGCTGCAGGCGGCTCAAGAAGCAGGGCTACAAGTCCAGCACCGGGTCCCCGTGGTCATCGTAGAGACCGTAGCTCTGGTGGACCAGAAACGCGCTTCCCTATCTCAACAACGACATCACCTACGACAGATAGAGGACGCGGCAGAGATAGCATTGGCAACAATATTGCAAGACAGTCCTTAGAGGTTCCAGGTGAATCAGCACCAGTTGTGGATACAAATGGAACCGTCCCTCTGTCAGCAGCCACCAATGGTACAGCCGAGACAAGTGCAACGTATGTGCCATCCGGATATGATGTGTTGCCAGAAGAAGTCGGTGTTGAGAAGCGAAATTCCCTGAGTCGAAATTCAGTTCAGAGCAACCGATTTTCTACCCGTAGACCTATGAGCATAACACGATCGAGCGTGGACCAAGGTGCAAAGAGAGACAGTCTGAGTAGTATGCCTGAGAATGAGGGGCCAGCGAGGATCGGTGTCAGCTTGACTGACAAGCCTATGGACGACTAGGTGAAGGTGGTTTGATGTTGCCAGGCGGCTTATTCTCTTCTTTTGATCCCATTACTTGCGACGTTCGATAATCTGGAGTGTGCTTAACGAGAACATGGTTTTTGCATGGGGTTTTAGGGAGGTCTTGAAGAAAAAGGAACACAAGAGGCAAGGACTTGTATGATACTATTTGCTGATACCCTTGCTTAATTTCTTTCATGTGGAGACGGAAAGGGATGGAAAGATAGCCAGCAATGATATAATTGTAACACATTGTTCTAGTTTCTTGGAACGAACTATTACATTGCGCCGCCCCATAGCGCAAGTCGCAATTGTCTCTGTTCATCTCCCTCAAGATATTAGTAAAGTCCATGAATTTATCTTCCACTATCAATGAATCCAATTTAGCACTTTCCTGCCTCTTGATATCAAACCATCATTAAGTAGAAGCTCCTTCGCATAGCCCTTCAACCAAATATCAACGGCAGCAGCAGTCAAGTCATCTACCCAGATCTGACTACTCCCCAACATTCATCTTAAGACCCCGCCTTATACACCGTGTTTTGACAGCACTATTGCAGGCATCAGGATATACGCCTCCCAAACAGTTTCTTCCTCAGCAACATCCCTAAGTTTAGTCTCTGTAAAGCCCTACGAGATAATTAGCAACCACAGCCAATCATTTTAAATATCTAGCACCTAGGAACACCGACTTTGGTTTTTTGACCCTCAGCCAAAAACCAGAGGTTCTTCTCTTGATCGGGCTCTGCGACCTTAGCGCTCATGTGGAATTTGGTCTTCCCTTCAGTACAAGTACCGGGGAACGTTTGCGGAAAGCGGTCGCGAAAGCTAATAAGTAGTTTATTTCAAGGACTGGGTCGCAGGCTGTTGTTCCCATTGCCCTGAATTTTTACATTGGCCCTCTTATTCAACCTCCTTCATAAATATCTGTGTGAGCATGGTTAGAGAGTGTGTGTGTGTGAGTGAGAGAGTGAGTAAGAGAGTGAGTAAGTACCATATATTAGCATCGGCTCCACTTAATTCTTGAATAACGGAATTGGTGTATGAGAGGAAATTTTTTTATTACTATGGTTTTGAGTTTTGGGAAGGTTGTGGAGAGGGGTTGCCGTAAGAGGACGAATATTAAGGTTATTATTAGGGACGAAATGCAATATTATGGGATTTGAGAGCCTTAAGGATGACTTTCATGATTATATTTGCTTTATAAGTGTTAGAGGTTGGTTGAGTTCTTGGTATTCCTTAATCTGGGATGAAGGGAAAGACATGCTATGTATTAATGGTAATGACAATCGTTATGCGGTTAATTAGTTCAATCGGTTAATTCTCTTTTGTATCAATTGAGAAGAAGTCACAGGATTATGGCATTGTATGAAGCGCGGCATCAGGTTCGTCCAATTTGTGGCGCTCTGTGCCTTCTAGCTCAGTAGGCACGGTAGGATCTAGTCTAAGTTCTAGGCCCTGGGGGCTAAAATATTACATACAGTTCGAGGTCTTACAGGATCTTAGCCGTTTCTTGACAAGATCTATAATTATTTGTACGTAATATTTATTATTACATACTTTTATGCTTTCTTAGACATATTGCCACTATCAGTTAGTCACTTTTCACTTTGAAAAATAAGTCATCATCCCCTCCTACCACCCTCAGCACACAAACCCAAGACTTCCTTACCAACATAGCATCCTATAGAATCGCACACCTACCCTAAATCATGAAACTTCCATCTTCCTTCCATTTGATTAATCTCCATATCTTTTATTTACCAACACTCAAATCCAACCTTTCAGCGATGTCTAACTTAATCGGAACTCGTCTTACAATTATTTTAGTCTACCCCTCTCATTTCTTCAACACGCTTTTGGAGAGGAGGGTTACTTGAATTGGTATAGGAAAGGCGGTGGTGAGGATCCCAGGTGTTATTTGAGGGATGCTTGTTTTTGTAGTTGAGGCCTTTGCAGTACCGGAAATCTGGCCACAGAAATTCCAAAGTGTATGTCTGTAAAGTTATTGGATAGATTCTCCTTTGAAAACACCTGTGGAGATATGATGAAATTTTTATATAATGGACTTCTAAGAAACGATGCGGGAAGCGTAGACTAAATGGATTAATAGGTAGGCAAGCGTAGTTCTGGTGCGGAATCACTATTGATTCCTAGATGTTAGTGATTTGGCTACCTGTTCTTAGATGTTCTTTACCTTCTATTATATTTACTCCCACTCGCTTGGCTATCTAAACCTGGGACACTAGAAAATCTTCGTCTGGTGTGCTGGGTAATTAAGAGACTTATTCTGGATCAGCTGCATGGCACCGCCAAAGAGAGCTAAAATGTGTAGTTTGTGCTTCAGAGTACCATGAATCTAGACATGGTACCAGCAAAGACTTTCGGAGCTGCCCCTCCACAGCCAGGACCCCAGACTTCACCTGACCGAAAGGTACCAGTGATTCATTAGGTATGAGAAATTCCAATCCACGATGTGCATGTTCTCTTCTGGTAGATGTTTTGAGTTCACTCCATAGCAGCAGAAATTTATCTGCCTCTTAGTCATTGATGCTCAGGACCAAGATGGCGCAATGTATTCCTGGTCGGAACTGCCCTCAACAGCTCCATAATACACTAGCTACTGTCCTCACAACCAACCACATACCAGACTAGCCATATCTGTAAACCTTCTTTCCACAGTCCTCCAATATAGGTGCAGCTGAAGTTTTTTGCCATAAGGTCTGCCAAACTTGCAATTGCAGCTAGTTTGTCGGACAAAACTATTAGCTCACGGTTGCTGTAAGCTTCCACTAGCTTATACCAGGCATTGAAATGACTGTGTAGACGACCAGATGCTTTTTCCAGCTTCAAGAAAATGTCCGGCCTTCTGACTAACTAACGCATGTTATCTAGAAAGGCGACTTCCTCATAACGAATTGATATCTGACCGTCGCCATCCTGATATAATTGCGGCCTTGCCTCACTGCAAGACTCAGCCATACAGCGCCACTTTATCCCATAAGGGCTGAAAATGAGAGACCGCATTGATAGGATTTCTTCCTAGAGCACCTGACCTCGCTTCGAAAGTGGGTTTTCATATTCGTGGTCGAAGACATGGATGGATATAGTTGTAGACGTTCCTCACCCTCCATCATTGTTAGTATTACATTGCAGGGTTTGTAAAACCGAGGGTCTCGCTCAACGAAGAGCTCTGAACTCGTGTCAGAACCACTCGCTGCTGAGATGGTCAGTACAGAGTTTCGGTATATCTCCCCCATTCGAGTCTTTTCTTTTTGAACATCATTGAAGTCATCTTGAACAATACAAAGAGCATATAACCAAAGATATCGATACCCAAGAGCCTTAGTAACCTGGAAAGGCTCTTTGAATGTCTTGGGCATTGTTTCATTAACCAGAATATTGTGGCGAAATTCTTTGTAGTGTCCAGATCCTTTTTCAGTCAATAGTCGCTTCCCTTGACCCCAGCAATAGCTGAGCGTTGGATACTCATGGCGCAGTCCATATATCTCTCGCAGTATTGGGCACTCTGGGTCTTGTAGGTCTAGTACTCGAGTTGGAAGTGGTGGAGGTTTATCAGAGGATCTTTCGCAGCCATATTTACTATGTTAGAGAACATGTCTGGAGCCAGAGTTTAGCTAACTCGAGGTTTTCCCTAGACCCTGCGGAGTTGTCTGCTAGTATTAGACTACCACTCAAGAGGTCTTGTGCATTGGATGGGGAGGCGCATACGGAAGTGCAAAGTTCCGCTAGCTCATCTACGGATGTACAGTAGGTAGTTAGAAAAGATGCATCGCATGCCACTATTGTACATACCATACACAGGCTTTCCACGCGAAACACTGCTGCGAAACACTGCTGCGAAACTCCCCGCAGCGAATTTCTATCGGTTCAGCAATCAGCAATCTAAGCGCTATATTGGCAGTCCATTCAATCGGCCAATCTCTGTGCACGACTACTTCAGCAACATTACTTGGTGTACTTGGATGCCATCCATCCATGGCCGGCAGATTGCTTCAAGGCACTTTCAGACTTCGGATGAATAAAAAAGCATAGAATAAGGATCCGTTGCCTAATCATTTATGAATTCAATTCCATCAAGATCCAGCTGGCTTGATTTTGTAAAGACAATATTTTGACAGACCTCGCAGAGCATAGCGCTAGGTAGTGGAGGTGGAAGTCTCTGTTTCGTAGTAAGTGGAAAAGTGGAAGGTACGATATAGGGTGCTTTTAGGCTCTCTAAGGCAGTCTACACTAGGTAGATACACTTGCATTTGCCAGAGTAAGTTGTCAGTGTTGGAAGCTAGGGTAGAGGGTTGGCAGATGTATCACACGCTAGCGGCTGCTCCGCTCATTTGACGATTAGCGAGTGTTGAAGAACAAAAAATTCGAAAAAAAAAATCAAGTGTCCTCGGTGAGACTCGAACTCACGACCTTTGGATGGCCCAAGTAGTGAACTACTCAATCATATGTGTAATATGAGACCAACGCTCTCTGCTTGATATGTTAGGAATGGTGTTTATTTTCTAGATACTTTTACATATTACTTACAACCAACTGAGCCACGAAGACTTATATGTTTGTCGTGTTTGTTTCCCAATCTGCTATTACGAATTATCTAAGTAGTAAACTTGATCGTAAGCGTCGGCTCCATTAGGGTACTCAGCCACAGAAGCCCTTCGTTTTTTTTTCGGTGCAAAGTATATATATGCCTTTGTCAGACTTGAAGCAATGTTTAAGATTGAAAAAATAAACCCTTTTACTCTCACACTCGGAAAATGTAATCTAGGTACGTTAAAACATAATATGTATTTTGTTTGGCACCGGCGACTTGATACCTGTACGTGTTGGGTGACACAAGCCTGTCGCTTAGGCAGTCAGAATACTAGTTAGGGAAAAAGGGATAGAACTAGCCAGGGTAGTGAGGGAAGGTGACCACTGGATATCAACCTCGACGTATCAGCGGCCGATATCATTGGAGCTTTACATTTCTCCGGAGTCTTTTTTTTTAGTTAGAGGCTAGTTTACTTGAAGTGATTGACCATAATCTGGTTTCTTTATACCGTTTAAAAAGACGTCGCTAAATCTGGAAAGAAAGTTGTAATTCTTAGGTATGAAGTTGTCCGTTGTTAGAATGACGTGTTAAT
>JAJONI010000214.1:0-32103 GCA_022190145.1 Pezicula rhizophila
TTGACTTCTTTCTTTGTGGTAAATAGTTAAGTCCAGTAGCTTTTTATCTTAGGGTGGGACAATTTGATACTACTTTGGAAAATTTCGTTACATCGACCTATAATTTAAAGCACTATTCTATTCCTGTGATACTAAAGTGTAAAATGTTGTATGGAGAAATAGATGATGGTAAGGGAGCTTGGTTGATTGGGTTATATATATACTACGCTTAGCGAGCTAGCAAGTGAGACTATTCTTGACCCCTAGGAAGGCTGCGTCTTGTCGTGATTATGTTTGTAGATACTTTGAAAGTCAAAAAGTAAACAATCTAGAAGACTAAATAGAGTAAATATACATATACTAATCATCTTTGGGACTTGGTTTTGAGGATTGGGTAGAGAGAGGGGTTGTGGGCGGGGGAACAGAATAATAGAAAGTACGACGGAAGTCGATCCTTATATCCACTAATTTCTATTTTCAAGCAGCTTTCGAATTGATTCAGAATGAGTGTTAAGTTTGAAAATATGTTCGAGAAGTAAGAGTAGTGCGTATGACTAGAACAGGAAAAGGACATTGGCACTCTCTGCTTACTTTGACTTCACAATGCACTAGATGCAAGTTTTGAGGTATGATACTCCCTTAACTCTGCCAATACAGAATCCGAAGAAGTAGTGTGTTAGCAAAGAAGTTTTACTTTTCAGTATTTGAAGATAGTGACAACTGAGGAAAGTGTAAACCCCCCACCTCCCTTCAGGGAAAAAGAACATCGAAGATCTGCACCTGCCATGTGAAACAATTCTGTATTTATTTCTTCAATGCAAAACACCTAAGTATTTTCTTCATCAAAACCTATTATTACAGACGTTAGCACCGCACTCATTTTACTTCGCTTGCAGGACATGGGAAAGCGAGGAATTGCTAGAATTTCTCTCGTGGTTTGCTGGATGAAGAGTCGGACGGCTTTTTGCCGCTTAAAGAAGCATAAATAGCGTGCAACGTCTTCTTGTAGGCACCATACAAGTTTTGAGGACCTACCCTTCATGCTTAGAGGCTTGCTGACACAATCATGGCTAACAGATACCCACGAGCTCGTACCACGCCAGTCCAATCAAGAAGAAATCACAAGTATCAAAGATGGACTTGTGGATGAGAGAAACTATAAGCACGTCCACCCAGAAAACCAACCGTACAATATCACAAATAAAACCTGAATTTGAGGAAGTACAAGAGGAAACAATTGGTCAATTGTTAGGAAAACTATTTGACGAAGGTTACCAAGTTGGCTGTACTGGGTATGGGCAGTTCGCAATATTCAGAAGGAGGAAACCAGAAGGTTTCTTTTGCAGTTTGCTACAGTTCCTGTAAGATTTACGTACGAATTTTACTGAGCTTTTTGGCTAGCTCCTGATCTTATGTGACACAGACACCTGCCAAAGAGCTAGGACTTCTCGATTTTCCTGCGAAGACTATTGCTAACCAATCTTTGACAGCTAGCGTAAGAAAATATCCCGATAACGTACCTGAAACAGCCGAAGATCTGATGTCTAGTGGTCTGGATATTGAACTCCTTTCTTTGCTCTGCATAACTTGTGTCGAGGATGAAGAAGCGTTCAGTAGAATTGACAGAGGCACATTTGTGCACGCTGTTGGTGCGGACTCTTGCATATATATAATACTTGCCCAAAGTTATTAGCCTACCGCTCTGATCTGTAAGTCAATACTTCAGTGTAGAATTTCCTTTTGTGAGCCGTTGCTCTCTACTCCTGAAGCATATATGTATTATCCCCCCGATACTCCTGAACAAGCAAACTGACTCTGAGTTCCTGACTTAGATGAGGCTGTGAAACATGCTTTTTTTGCTGCGTGGAAGAGAGGAAGACCGTATACAAATGCTGAGAAACACACGATGCTCAGAACATGGTGGAGGATTGTCTGGAGCAGCCCTTCATAGGTGTGCTAGTTTCGATAGAAGAGCATTAGAAGAAATCTTTCTATTGGCGAAGTAGTAGCACGGAAAGATTTATGAATTTCATCGGGCCGGGGAGGAAGGGAAGGGAGGGAGGGGGGGTTCAACAAGTAGTGTGGGAAAGATTCAAAGACGCTGTTCTAAGTCCGAACCCTCATCACCACCAATCAATAGAAAGTTCTCATGATGCACTAGCTCTTTATTTCAGCTCGTCGTGCTGGACGAGCGTCCTAGATCCAAAGTTGAACGAAGTGTGGAAACCAACCCCAGGGACGCTGATGACAGGAGGGGCAAGATCTTAGCTCTGAGTAACAACTGAAAGCCCGAGACAATTACTGCACAGCGCATTTCGGGTAAGCTCTGCGGAAGAGGGGAAGGACACGCTATACCGGGGAAGATGGAAGCGGATTCCTAGTCCTCTATGTGTTTGCATATGTCACCGTAGGGTGTGGTGGTTTTGCTGATGGGATGATTAGCGTGTCAAAATTGACGTTAAAGTGTAGATGTAAATGCCTTGTATCCTAAAACAACTACAAACGATGCCGTCACTATTCGTGGCATCTACTCAAAATGATTGTTCAGATAAACTTCATGGCTGAAAAAATGTTAGTATGTCTCGTCTGAATCAACGAGTCTGTTTTAGAACTCAAGAATGGAATGTGCCCACTCGCAACGTCCTAAGGGTTTGAACTTTAAGACCACCGCCGAGGCACGCTGCTCCTGAGATAATCCCTGGCTTTACGATAATGTGCTATGCGTAAGGTCGGCAACACTTGCATATGAGAGCTTTTACCGGTTGATGACCCGACTGGTGAGATATCTCATGGTGTGAGTTGACGCCATGTCACTTTCTTCAGGATGGATATGATGAACGGAAACGGGTAAAGATGAGATGAAGTTGAGATAACTGGGATGGAGCATTCGGGGCCACATACTTTTCAGTAGTAAATAAAACCTTAGGTAGTTCATTCATCCGATGGGCTGAGGATACGCTCATCGATAATCTTTCTTAGGGTTTCTCAACTCTTTAACCCCACGCTCGCGTGTAGATCATCCGCCGAGGTGAAAAGGCTGAATCAAAGCATGATGATTACTGACAAGAGCATGATTAACATGTTATGTAGAGTTACGTTCCGGACCGTGGGAGTCCGCGCCTTGTAGCATGCTTTGTTAGGACAGTTTGCGAAGAACTACGTTATGCTATGCTTATGTGGCTCTTGCAGCTCTGTTGCTGACTTTTTCTCTCGCCGCCTACTCATAATAGAAACTCTCAACTGCCGAGACGAGGTAGCATTAGTTTGACTAGGATTAAGTTGACTTTGCCGGACTGTGGATGGGATGATTGAGAAAGTGGCTTGCGGTGCCGTCTTCGGGAGGACCGAAGATTTTCTTCGCCGATTAGGAGAATTTGTAATGACAATTCCAATAAGGATTCCTTTTCCCTCTCGGTGGGCCATGGCTCTAAATAACGGAGGTTGGTTGGTCACTCGCTCCGGCGTACAATTGTAGTGCTGTGACTGTAGACGGCCGCTTATCACGCTGAGCAGAGGCAGAAGAGTCGACCTTGACAACTATCTTAGCAAGGCAAGCTTTAACGATACGGACGGACCGTCGATCTCTTGAGCTAAACATGCTCAATTCATGGGGAAAGAGTAGGAAAGCTTTGAAAAGGTTTGAACGAAACAACCATGAACTACGCAGTCAGATTCTCGGTTCTCGTACCTCTGCACGCAAGTGCATAAGAGAAGGCTGCCCAATCGTATTTGAAGAATCTACTGATGTTGTACAGCAGTGTAAGAAACTGCTTCTCGCACGGACATAGTGGTACAAATTAAACTTAAGCGACGAATCAACCTCTGCAGCACGGACTTGATGAGGCTGAAGAGTGTGGCTAAGTGAATGAATACTCCCCTCCGACTGAGACTAGGGCTGGATTATGTTTTGCTTTGACTTGAGGCTATTCAGATATCTACTCGTATACTAGCTTTATGAGTCAGCTCAGATTCACAAACATCAAACGCCTGCACCAAGCGTTGAGGTAGGCCCCGGAATAAAGAGAAGGTTGAACGGAACGAGGCGTACAATAGTTCGAAAGGTTATCGATTTTTTATTTTTTCTTGTTGTTATCGATAGTCTAACGGTTTGTGGCGGTCGCGGGGACTCGGGAGCAATAATGTTCAAGACGAACTGACGGGGTCGTGATCAGACCTTTTGATAATAATGCGAATGAGACCAATTAATTACAATGTCAATAGTGAGTGCTGTAGCAGACAACCATGTCGTATCGGCTGCCCAATACTTTGATGCAGGTGTGCGGATGAGGAAATCAGGAAACGAATACTGTTTGACCAAATACCTCAATCCGTGCCCCCAGCATGAAGGAACCCCAGACAAGAAATTAGACAGACATCGTGCTGGCCCTGTCTGATCTTGTTTTTGATGTCATTTCTATTCCGCCTGTCTTCCGCGCTTTGAACTCCGGGACGTCCCATCTTTTCAGCCCTTTGAGACCTATTCTGACTTTTTAGGTTGTCTTATGTTGATAGTTTGATTTCTGATATAGGCAGGGAAGTCAAGGGTAACAATTGAATGATCTTCAACATCCTGTTCTTTCGCTACCAAACTAAACCTTTTGTGTGACTGGATTCTGAGCGCACACAGGATCTACGGTGCTTCGATGCTTGTGCCTGTGCCCGCTCAATGTCAGTTCCGGTATTCGGGGACACAGGCGCTTGTTATTGATGTATTCTCAAATTCTCCTTTGATCAGCAAGTTCAATTCATTCAGCTGTGAGATGATTTGGGATGGAAATCCAACCTGCGATCTCTTTTCTGTATCGCATAATTTCAACGCACAGGTCTCTCTCGGGGACTTCGGAAGTAATATCAGGAAATTGATCACTGGGGGGCTCGTGAACATTGAATTCTCCGTCGCGCGTCTCCTGAAATGAGGATCAAATTCATGCATTGTTTGCTCTCCCATCCCTCTACAAGTGTACGCGACGACATTTGGTGGCGAATACTCTCCATATCAATGCATTCTGCTTAGTCGATGCCCCGCATCTTGTACATCGCTGAGAGGCGCAATCTCCTTTTATTTTCACTCCGAAGATTAGGTTGGAATATCATTCTTGTCGTCCGGACTCGTTGCGGAAAGCTTTGAAAATCATGACAGGGCCAACCATGTGTCATATCCACCATGCCGAGGTAGGCACTTAGAGACTTACAAGAGGATAGATTTCGTGACACGAAGATCTAACAGTCGAGTCACGGCGGCGGATAATCTGTGGTACACAGGCTCTAAACAGAAGAGTTGCAAATATGGATCGATCTGTTATGACTGTGTGAAATCGTTCGTGTCGGTATATTAGCCACTCGTGAGGAAGCTACCACATCCTGGTGGGAGAAATGAAAAAGCGGCTGCGCCTTCACAAATCCTTTCACGCATCTTGGATTCTGTCTTTCTTCATATGACAATGTGGGGACACTTGTGACCCTGGAGCCTCATCTCATTTCAATACTCCCCGCCGCTGAAGAAAGCACAGATCGACCTGATGCTGCCGCCACTGCTGCGACGACGTTCCGGCCGCGTGAACCGAATCCCGATAGATCTGGTCCTGGGAGAGAGATAGGGGCAAGTCTTTTGCCGAGAGCCTGGAGGAGACGACGTCGCTACGATGATGGCATGATGCTACTGCCACGAGGCAGGTCGCCGCACGTTAATAATTGGGGCTATATCAGGATTGTCTTATAGCTGCGTTCACTGGGTTGACGCGGGTACGCTATATAAGTTAGACCACCACCACCATCCAGAAATCGGGTTCTTGAACTGGTGACGACCAAATCAATAGTTTTAGTGCCAAATGCGGCAGCTATTTTCAATAATGCCCTTGTTCGGTGCGGTGAAGAACAGGAGATTTACAGGAGAAAATCGTCGTGGGATGTGTATCCGCTGCGTGGGGACTTGGAAGTCGTCCGTGCACTTTTTCCCTTTAACTCTGTCTGCTTGCCTGACAGTTATGATTTTCCCGAAGTCCACAGTCCACAGTCGGAGTTTGACTTTGGATGATCGAAATCTGTAGTCTTGGTCTGGCCGCTCAAAGGTCGAATTTGAACCCTTGGAAACTGCAGCAACAGCTAAGCTAAGCAAGCATTTAGAGCTTCCGTCTGTGCCTACTGCCTCTCTGGCTTCTTGGCTGCTGGGACAGCTCATCTGGGTACAATGGCCGAAAAATGGGAACGGGCACAGACACGTCGTCGTCTACTCCTACACTCCGAAGCTTGCGATGTTCCTCAAACTTGGATAATACAAATGGTGACCTCAGATCGTGACTCGTGGCTTCAGATGAGGAAAAGTTCAGACGAGGCCTAAGCTCCTTGATCCATGTGTTGATGAGCAACGTCCCCGTTTTGGACGGCGACGGACGGAAGACCCTGCGTTATGATGAAAGACTGGCCACGGGTTCCTGGTTGGGATTGAGTCTAGTTCAAATTACTTCCCTGAAGCAACGTGGAAAGCTCGGGTTCTTATGCTCGCCTTGTCCCTGCCCTGGCCCGGGTGATTTGTGCAATAATTACTCTACTCTTTAGTCTTTAGTAGTGCGCCTGCTACTCCTTGCTGAACAGTATGATAAGGTACTCGTAGTGAACAGACAAAGGACTATTGACAGGGCGCTGTGCTATTGTGTGGAGCTGTTTTATGCTTTTCTGGAGTCGCTGATCGCAAAAAATAGAGACCGGTTTGTTGGGGGTCGGAAAAGGTACAGAGTTAGAGTGAAAGTATGCTGGTGGGCCCTGAGTCGTGTGTGCTGCCTTGCATTCTAGCCTCTGCTTGGAGACGGTGTAAGAAAGACCTTGCTTGCGGTTCACGATGGACAGTTGATGTGCCGTATTGATTGTCCTAGGTACCTACAGTAAGTCTCCTCACTCACCGGAAAATTTGGTTTGTTGCAGGCACAATTCCCAATGGCTGGCTGCTAATTCGTATTGGGCATTGAGCAGCTGTCACCTCTGGTAGCGTGAACAAGTAAGTACAGTACCGTACCGTAGTGCTTGCGATGCTGATTACTCCGTACCATACAGATTACAGATCGACATGGCGGAGACCGATGGATGGCGCCCGTTAGGCGCGGGAAGAAATGAGTTCGTGGAACTTGGAGCACCAGCACGACAGCAGTTTGGGTCAAGCCGAACAGAGAGCCTACAACTGCAGCCCTAGCCCTGTCTTTGAGCGACGTGCGCGCAAATTGAGACGCACCTCAAGGATGGCATGCCCTGTCAAAAAAAGGCCTGGGAAAGCAGCCTACTACTTGGCCTTACTCAACCCTACTTTTACTTCTGCCGACGCTTGACATGGCGTGGTTGCGTGAAAGTCAAATCTGAAGAAATTGTGGTTAATTTGGATAATATATTATGAGCAGTTCAACTAGCCCTCTTCGAGGAGTCCCTGATGTGGGAGTGCTCACCGCAGGCAAAAAAGCATGGGGGAGTTGCAACGGCCGAACTGAAGCGTGAACGTGTTTCGTCTGCGGAAGATACAGGACGGTAGGCTCATTATTGTCTGTCCCGTATACCAAGTAAAAGTCTTCATATAGTTATATGTATATATATATATTATTAGCAGCGGGCTGCTCATCTAGGAGCCAAATGATCTGATTGCCGCGTCAAGACTTTTTTTTATTTATGCACACGACAGAGGTGCGGTAACAGGCAAGTATAAGTAAGCATTGCATTGCTGGCGAGGCTATTTTTGAGTTCCCACTGCCTGATGCTTTCCAGGGGTCCGGACGACCGCGGATTTACCTTGCTGAGCCACGCAGCCTCGTCCGAATGGAGCGAGAGGCTGTCGCATCCAGGATGGATAATGGACATTTATGCTGTGGAGTACGAAGTGGTGAGTCTCTAACCTAAAATTTCAAACTTTCAAATTTTCAGACTAGGCCGAAGCTTGAATTGTATGAGAGTCGCCACCCAAGATGAGATACACAGTAGTGTTGTATTCAGGTAGAGTAGGAGGGAGGGAGGTATGGATGGATACGAGTTCACCTAGTGATCGTAAGGTCTTGTTGGCGGATCGTTGTGGCGTCTGCCGTGGACCGAGGAGCAGCCCGGATAGGGTACAAGGGATTTTGGATGCGACATCGCCGATATGAGAGGGACTCATCCAAGATCTATGTACGAAGGGAGGAGTAAGCAAGCAAGCCGAAGAGATAGCCGGTAGTACGTAGTAGCGGTTGTGCTATTCTATGGTAAAGTAGATCCTTATGCTTAAGCACCTTGGGGAAGGTTAGAGGAGGTAAGGAGAGTTGCAAGCAGGACTGACAGCGGTAACTCGATGAAGAAGTACCTCGTACTGTATTTTAGTAATAGTGTACCTCGCATGCACCTACAGGGAATCAATCTGCGAGGAGCGCAAGCTACGGCAAGCGACGTGAGAGATGTACTGTACGATGGTGATCGCCAAGAAGCGCCAGACTTTGGGACAATGGAAATGACACTGTATCTGGCTCTTACTTTCTGACACACGCAGAAGATCCTCGATGAGTAAAGAATCCGAAGCTGGAGATAACGTAAAGTGCGTTTTGATGCTGGTGTAGTGTGTGTGGTTGTGGTTGGGTTGAGCGGTGCGGCGGGTATGCATGCATGAATCCTGAATGGGGGGCAGATCTCTCATGGTTTCTGCCCAGATCTAAGATTGGACGAACGAGCAAGTTCAGGCGCATTTAGGTTGATTGCCATAATATCTTCCACCATGGATCCGAGGCATGTTAGAAGAGACGGTCGTGACGGTGGTGATCACGTTTGACCGTTTGATAGGCAGGAGGATGTTCAGGAGCATAGCAGCTGAGTCTGGTGTCGAAGAGTCGTAAAGGGTTCGATGCTCGATGCACCAGCCAGAAGCAGTCGTGAGCCTGACTGAGCATGAATATTACACACTGATCGTCCTCCAGCTCTTGCGTGGATATGCCGACCAGTTGACCACTCCCTAGATCCTTGGCTATCCTGCTCACTACGGCATATGCTCATTATTCATGCAATTAATTTCCGTAGCGCTGGAAAGGGCATCGAGGGCATCATTTCGCGGAGGAAAGAGGAAGAAGGTGGTGTCTGTGAGTCCTCTGATCCTCCTACGACACGAGCCCTGAGAGCGTGAGCCGGAGAAGCGAGAAAGGCACAGTCCACCATGAATTAATGGATAGAATGAAAGATTAATGAATGCGTACGGACCTAGAGTAGAAGTATTTCTCCTGCCCCGTCCCCTCGTTGCATCGCATGAATATGAATTGCAGGTTATCTCTCCTTGAGCCTCACTCCTTTTAAGTGTGAGTGTGTGCTTTTCGGAGAGAAAATCGACTCTCTGATTCCTCTGTGGCTCTTGCTTGCAACCATCGACCGGAAAGTGATCCATTTGAGCAGCAGCCAGCAGCTGGAACTTCACAATACGATTACTAGAGACACCATACCGATACCACAACGCCTATATTTCTCCAGTTTGTGCGACACGAGGCCTAGGCTAGGCTACGACCCCAATCCACGACGACATAGCTACTACATAGGTACATACCTCGACATACCAGCATCAGGCTAAACCTCCGAGTTCATTATTATTATTATTATTATTAGTCGACGACCTTACGGCGTTTACCAACCAGAGGTACGTACGAGTCAAGCGTCTTTCTTTCATTGCGACGCTCTCACCGTTGATGTAGTCTATCACCTACACATCTACCACACCGTGTCTCTAATAGACGCTTTTTCTTTCTTCTGTTCTTACCTACCTATTCTTCCGTCATCTCACCACCACACTTCTCCACCTCCCCCGCCCCGTCGTCGGCTGCGCTACTGTGACAATGCTGTCACGGCCACTACTGACAATGGGCGACGGACGCTTTCTCTATTGACTTTTGTCGTCAAACTGCAAGCGTCGCTGGTGTAGAGTCTGTGGTTTTGGCCGTCTGAACAACATGCGATGCTACGCGCATAGTAGTGCAGCGCAACTCTCAATCGGACGGGCTTGAAGTCAAGGCGCCCGCCGCATTGTCGCATCGCTCAGGACGAATTGTATCCACATTCCACATTTTTTTCTTGCAATCCCCAAATTCCCAAGAAATGAATCTCGGAGACCTAAAACTAACGATCAGCAGGGATTCAGATTTGACGGACCTTAAGATCAACCTCCCCTAGTCATCACCCCAGTCGAGTCTGAGGGCACGGCCATTGCACCCTGTCCATTTGAACCCTCCCTGCTCTCCGGCCTGTCCCCTCCCTTGTGCAAGGCCTGCGCATTTTAGCTTGACATACATAACCGACATTCCTAAAGAGTCCATACACACTACCCAGCTCCCGTTCCTACTACCAAGACTACACAAGCCTCAAACCTTGTCTTGAACAAGTACGGCGTGCTGCCAGGACGGATACAATACCGACAATACATCCCTCGCGCCCACGATACACCTCATCACCACAGGAACAAGTATCATTGAAGAAAGGTACGTACAGTCTGGAGCTTTGCTTGCGGCACCGACCCGGCCCATACGGTTTTGGGCCTGGACCTCACGTTAACATCATCATACTTGCAACAGACACTGCAGCCCTCGCTCTCTTTTTTTAAATCCTCTCGAAAAGCCATTCTCTTGCCATAGCCATCCCTCACCCTTTTGTTACTGCTTCCCCAAGGTACGAGGAGCCATTTTCCCCCACGCTCCAGCGAATACTTGCGTCCAAGCTAGCCTCATACAACAACACACCTGCCTGGCGCCTTTTGTACTCCCTTCCAAGGCTCCTCCCGCACCGTTCACTCATAATCTTTCCCACGTTGTACATTGTTCTAAGACTTCTTCAGCTGCAGGTCACCGACCACCACGTCAGTTAGTCACGAACATCTCGCATTTGCAGTATTACCTGCACTACATGTCTTGCCCGAATTGTCTCTGTCTAACTCTCGAAGCAGCGCACTCGCACAATACACCGACCCAAGTTCCTCGTCCAGCAAAACGCTAGCCGGCCCTTGGAAGCATTTGAAGAGGAGGCGTACAACCAATCATTTCTCCAAGCCCAATATTCCGATTCCTGAGGGTCCATAGGTCAGTCGAGCTTCAGTCGAGCTAGGAAGCCCAGTCGATATAGAGAATACTGATCCATAGAAGGCAACCTTCGAATCGAATACTTCTTTTTCCATCAACTACCCAAACGCGCACTTATTTGTACTGGTCGAGATTCGCCGCAGAGCATGCCATTGGCAAGAAGGAAAATTCAACTGCGCAGCGTATACATCCGTGAAGAAGGAGCAAGGGTTTTATGAGGCCCGATTTGCACCTCTTACACTAGGACCAACTGCCGCAAACAGCTGCCACTTCCATGCAATCCTTAACATATCGCCCAACTCACTCTCATATCTCACTCGGCGAACGTCGAGGAAAATCAGATCTGGCGCAGTTCTCTCTTGATCTGAGCTGGGCTAGAGCGGTGTCCGACAGTGCTCGATCCAGGGCATACCCCTCTCCGCCCATGTCAGGATCCCCTCCACTTCCACCCAGACGTAACCTCGATTCTAGCGATCGAGGTCATGGAGGATACGCATCCAGTGGGCAAGACGTTTTTCGAACAACTCAGGCGCCCATTTCAGAACTTGCAGATCAAAGCAGAATGCCCCCATTACGGCCTTTCCAACGGGAGCCACGTCCAGTCTCATCATACCCGACTCAAATGGAAGGACCATCACCACATATGCAATACCAAGTACCTCGACAGCAGATGCCTCTGCAGCCGCAGCAATATTACACATCACATCCATCACAACCTCTACAGAATTTTCAATCAACAGACAGACAGCCGATGGCAGAGGGACTCGATCAGAGTTCACCAAAGGCGCAGAGAAAGACAAAAGGCCATGTAGCATCGGCCTGCGTGCCTTGCAAGAGGGCACATCTTAGGTAAGCTTTCACCAGTTCTACATCCTCATGCAAATGCTAATCGCAATCAGATGCGACGGTATGTTTTCTTTTCCAACATTTGGGACTGCGTTGCTCGTTTTATCCCCATTTATATTCACTAGCGTTGGAGTTTTCTCTTCCCACTCTGTCACCGGTGCACTTAACTGTTCGGATCTCTCAACCGAACGATGATTTGATTGGTAGTCTCCGAGATAAAAATTGGCTCAGCCACATCAATGAGAGCGATGGCTGAAGCCCAGAGTGGCTATTGTATTTACCCCGCTCAAGTGAGCAGAATTACCCAAGGGTGTTGAGGATAATTGAAGATGATCTTCCTCCATGTGGTGGCATATCATTGGTGCTGCAAATCTCGGCATGCGTTCTTGTTGTTTTGCGAAGCGAATTCCACCAGATCCTGCGTTGGTTATTTCCAAAGGGTCGCTCTCCACGGGCTTACGACTAAGTGACGGCTTGCTGTCCGATTGGCTCTGAAAGGAACGGCTGACAGGTCTAACGGGCAATCAGAAGAAGCATTGAAGTTCATCTGTTAGGAGGGCCCTATGAATTGTAATTCTAGTCGCTTCCACTTTCGGCGTTGGCTTTCACTCCATCACTAGCTGTCTTTGGTGCAGACAGCATTAGCGTTCCCGGCTGGCGTTCCCTTACTTCAAAGTCGAAGTTAGAGCCTCCAACCCGCGAGCTCAATTCCACCAGAGCTGAAGAAATGAAGCATTTCCTCGGAAACAGAGGGGTCCGAACACCCCTAGTGTCTCTGAACTTGCGTGTCGCGAAGTCTAAATTGCGCTGCATCGTTTGGTCAGCTAAATGATCTGCATACTGGATTTCTCCCTTGTTGATAAGACCATCTATAATTCCAAATTGCATACTCGGTTATCTCACTCTATTCTAGACTGGACGGTTATGCTGACTTTGTTCTAGCCCAAAGACCCTGTTCTCGATGCCTAAGCAATGGGAAGGAAGACACGTGCATTGATGTCCAACACAAGAAACGAGGCCGGCCACGGCTACGTGATGAAAGGGATCCACGGTACGATAATGTGGGGACGGGATATCAGCCTCCACCAGAAGGTATGAGGAGACCCATATCGCTATACTCCCCCAGCGATGCTCCAATATCAACACAATTTGGCGAAAATCTTCTCCAAAGGTCAGGCTCGTATCGAGTGTTGAAGTCTACCCCAGGCCCGATGGCCCCCAGGTACCAGGAGCATCCGGAGACTATGTATTCTAGTCAAATACCATCGGGGTCACGAAGGGCGACTTCCCAGGAGCCCATGTGTGCCTATCTTACCATGGATCTACAGATTGCGAAGGCCACCCAAGGATTTGGCGAGGCGGTGGGTTTACAGTCGGTTGTTGCACGAAAGCTCCACGATATTGTGAGTGTCAATGACCGAGATAAGATATTTCGCTTGCAAAGATCATTCGAGGACGAACGTCGTGATAGGGAACCAAATTATCTCCCTCCTATCTACTTGAAGTACGAAGAAGATAGAGTCATTCAATCGGTTGGATTTGGGCCGGAAGACATGTCCCGTTTGCGGTTAGAACGGACCGAGATGTTCACATTCCAAGGCCCTGATGGGCAACAGAGAACGTTCCACGTTCGGTTTGGTCTGGCGAAGAAGGAGTCAACATATTTTGTTGCCTTTCTGTTAAATATCCCGGCAACGCCTCAGACCTACCACCAACCGTCATCGTCGCCCTACTCTCGAGAATCATATTCTCGAGAATCACAGTATGGTTATCAAACCCCGCAACAAGCCTTCGCCCAGACGCCAACTGTATCGCCGTATATGCAAAACCCTCCCTTTGGTGATCCTCGGGGAGAGGGGATGATGGGCTATAGGCAATCCGCGCCTGGTGGCCCAATTGCTGCCAACGTTCCACAGTCGTCGCTTCCGCCATACGCGCAGAGTCAGACGCGACCTGACTTTCCTCAAAGTCAGCATCCGTATCAGACGCCACGAAGTGAGCTGGCCCAGGGACAGCCACCGCCACAGCACGATCTTCAATTGCCCCCGATTCGTCCTCAACAAAGCTCGTCAGATCCGCGTCGGAGAGATGATCGAAGTAATCGTGTCGATATTGGTGGCCTTCTTGAAAAGCCAAGCGATTCTTCTCGGCGATGAAGTTTTCTAATTGACGACATGTTCCCCAACATTCATACGAAATGAAGTCGAGCTTTAATTATATGCATCTTAATTCGCGATCAAGAAGTTTCCGTCATTCCGCTCTCGGTCTTGTTTCCAAGGGCCATAAAATCAATGCGCAGCGAAACAAGTACATTTCATGCATTCTGTTTCTTGTACCATAATTTTTAGCACTCTTCAGTACTTTCTCTCGTCTTGTCAAGATACCACCATGTACAAATAGCATGTTCCTTTTTCCTTTTTTTGTGGTTATTTTAGCGATCAGAGGCAGTTTTGCCAGCGGCGTTTTCTCGCATCTCGGAAGGGGATTCTTTCGGTGTAGTCCGATGGCCATGTACGATATATATATATATATGTTGCTTTACCAGACGAGAGCGACTCAGAGACTTGGAGACTTAGAGACTTGTTGATGGACGATGGAATTAGTGTTATTGCTGTTGCTGTCTGCTCTGTTGAAAGGAAGAGGAAGAAAAGAGAGGTTGTTTACGTAGTTTTGTTGATTTTCGTGTTGTAGGCGAAATGAGCCTTATAAGTGCCTACACATATACCCTCAGCCAACCAATTAATAGTACTGTACTCCGTATTCGTTTTGCAAAAAGAAAAAAAAAAGCTCAATAGAAACAAGGTGCCACATAATTGGGGTTCAGAGGTGTCGCAGAGTTCTGGCAGGATTACAGTAGAAAATGGCTCTGTTCTGATCACTCGTTGAGGATTTGGGAAAAAGAGTCGGTCAAGCTGTTGATATACTGTATGTAGCGTGGGCTGGCGGTAGGCTGCCTAGTAGCACCAAAAAGAAATTCTTCCCGCCAGCAAACACACTAGAGGTCCAATTGAGGGCCAAACAAGCCAAGCTACCTTATCATTGAAGCCTTGATTAGTTTTGCGCATTACAGGAAGGACAGGACAACGGGAGTTCTGTCGGTAGGTAGGAAGGTAGGGTGGGTAGTAAGTATTAACAAGCAAAGTGTTGTAATACAATTGTTGTTGAATGGAAGTGGGCGATTGATTGGCCCGGAAGAAAAAAAGGGGGGGGATGCTCATGAAATCTCCGACTGGGAGGCTGGTAGGGAGGTAGTAGGTACGAAGTACTGTACCTACCTGCCTATCCGTAGGGGGGATAGATGGATGGATGGATGGATGGATGGATAGATAGATAAACCTTGGGAGCTTTCCTACCTTTTTTTTTTCTCCCTCTAATTACCCCGCGATTCGAAGGGCCAAAACCTCCACTCCCCCCACCACCACCACCTCCTCCCCCTGTAAGCAGTCAGTGGTGGAACTGGACTGGCAGCGCCTCCTCTTCACCCCGCACTAGACCATTCACTGGTACTCCAGCTCATATATATAGATATATATAGTTAGTTATATAATTTATATATGATATATATATATATATATCACACCAGTCCTTCGTCATTTTCTCGCTTTCTCACTTACTCACTTTGCTCAATTTTTCTCTCAATTTCTCAATTCCATCCCTCACCCACACCCCCTCCCCGTCTCTTCTGATACTCCTGATATTCCTGGGCCCCTCGCAATCACGTCGCATCACGTCCTAACCACCATGCCTTCATCCACATACCTCGCCGAGAAAACAGAAGCGCTCGCATCGCAAGCCCCCGTATCCCCCTCCCAAGCACGCGCTGCTCAAATTCCCCTCCAATCCTTCACCCTCCCAACTTTCCCACCAGAAGCCTTCTCATCCGGACTCGAATCACTAATCCTAACTTCCGACATCAAGCTCGACGAATACACGACTCTACTCGAACAGGCATCCTTCACCGTTCCCAACCTACCCAATACCATTTCCTCCCTAACCCTCGAGCTCTTCTCCCTCGGTTACCCACCTGGATTTCTCAGCGCACTAGCCAACCAACTTCCCAAGCTCAAGAGCCTGACCATCTACTCACAGCTATTTGGCGGGACGACAGCTGCATCAAGGGAAGACGCCATAAAATTCATTGACAAGCAGTCGGAATTACGGGAATTACATCTTCTAGATGTCTTTGCACCATCAGGCTTCTTCACCTCTTTAGGCGATGCCGTAGATCCGAATCTGAAATTCTTGGAGGTCAATTATACCTTTCGGCATTCGGATCCCCAATTTCTTGATACGGTTCCATCCAAGGAAATGGGCGGTTTCATTGAGAAGCTACCGCAGCTTGTTGGCCTTACCTTGTCTATCTCGGCTCCGGACATCACGGATGATGAGGATGATCGTGAGGGTACTGAGGTGGGATTTAGACCCGTGGAACGTGAGACTGATGTAAATGCTATCCGGAAGGCATTGGTCGAGGATGGACCCGCCAAATTATTCGCCTTGGATCTCACTATGTTCGTGCTTCGACCCAGTGAGGTAGGAAGGGTTCTCGAAGCTCAAAAGGGCTTGAAATTCTTGGCTTTTACAGTTGCCATTGAAGCTTGCGATGGACTTGCTGAGGTTGTAGGTATTCTTGGTATGGGGAGAAGTCTTGAGGTGGTCGAGATTATCGGGGTTCCTGGACGGAAATTGGTGGAGGCATTGAAAAAGGGAGAGAGAGTTGAGATTGAAGAAGGCCAGTTGGCTGGATTGGGGGGGAGGTGCAAGGGACTGAGGAGTGTGAAGTGTAGTATTTTGAGGACTGAGGTTGTGGAGTGGAAGAGGGAGAATGCTGAGGGGAAGTGGAACAAGTCATGATTCAAGACATACTCTTTGTTGTTGTTGTTGTTGTTGCTGCTTGTGGGCGTTACTTTTTTACTGCTTGGGATGCGGCTGGTTGGTTACAAATTGCTGCGCTTGTTTATAGTCATGGCACCAGGCCTGGGCCTTAAAGGTGTAAGGACAGGATCCTGTTTGCGCTATTAATTGTGCATAGTCAAGCAAGTCCATATGCATAGTGGGTCAGGTAAGGAAAGGAACCACTTGGATAATAGCAGGATTCTATCTAGACGAGAGAGGCGCCCACAAGGTTCTATTCTAGTCCGATGATTTGACCAATCTATTTAATTGATCAGTATGACCTATCTATTGGTTTATGTGGTTATTCCAGCGCTTTATAATGCTTTAAATAGATCTAAAGTGACTGATTACTTAGAGGGATTGTGGAATAGCATAGTAAGTTTGCACTAAGAAATATAAATCTGTCCACTTTATTTAATGATGCTACTCTCCTATGAGCTACTTAGGATAAGTGAGTTTCTCAGTTACTGTAGACAAAGTGAATTACTCGATCTTTGACCAATAGTCAGAGCATGGCTGATCAATTGGAGACGCGCTGGTTGAAGGCATTTTAAGCGACGAACTAGGGTTTAGCAAAACTAGATCAGGTACGCAGATTATCCAGCCTGTTTTATCGTGTAACTCGTAGACCGCAAATGAGGGAAAGGATTTGATTTCACTATGCCTTGCGTTACGTCGAATGTAAGACTAGTCCTATTTCCCAGCCCTGTTGAATGTACGTCCAGAACTCCATCCCTTTGAAAAATGTCCACCCATCCAGCTTTGTTGAATTTATCCCCAAAACTCTAGTACACTGAACCATACCAAGTTCAATGTAATTGACCCAATATCCTACATTCTTCTCATCCGAAGCTATTGAACCTGCTGGTTCGTTCCTCTTTCCCTGCTCGATTTCACCTCCAGGTCACAGGACCCCAGCTTATACCCAAAGAAGGGGCACTAGTCCGACTCAGAACGGAGACTGCACTATTTGAGGAGTTTGGGGCTGGAGATGTTAGTCGACGAAGTGGGAAAGTTGATAGGCTAAGGGAGGCAGTTCTGCGTACTTGTTGTTCTTGGTGCGTAGGAGAGCTAAGCGAGGTGGATTTTTCATTCTTTCTGGGAATCGCAGCACTGGCAGCTCTTCCGCGACTAAAATTCGCACCAGGTGAGATGGAGGTGGAGGTGGAGCCTTTATTGAGGTTAATGGCGTCAAAATCTTGGACTTGTTGCATCTGTTGCCAATGTTGCATTGGAGCTGAGATGTTGACCATAGGTCCTTGCCATTGGGGGATTTGGCCTTGGAACTCCAAGTAGTATGGAGATGGATATGTCGGCCATGCATAGCCGTTTTCGTATTCTTGCTGTTCCCATGGCATGTATTGGACTGGGTATGCGGGTGGAAAGAAGACAGGTATTGTTGGGTCCATTGGTGGCGGTATCATATTCTGCCACACGATCATGTTCATTTGATTGAGGATCTGCTCGTGGTGGCGTCGTTCGGTCTCAATTTGGGTCAAGCGATCTTTCATTTGTATCTCGTACGTTAAATCCCCTAAACGTGCCAAAATAGACTTCTCTTGACGGGTGGTCTCTTGCAAGATGGCCTTATGATAAGTGAGCTTCTTGTTCAGCCGCTTGCGATCACTATTGCGGTAGACCCGTGTGGTTGTTTCCTCAATATCAGTGATCTTCCTGAGAAGTTCAGTAGCTTGCTCGTTTTGGGTTTGAAGGGCTTTGAGGAGATAGGTTCGTTCGGCATGGAGCTCTTCAAACGAGCGCAAGGGGACATCTGGGAAAGGAATGCTATTGTTCAGAAACATGTTATGGCTAGTACCGTTGTACCGGCGATGATTCGGGTGGTGTTTTTGTTGGTAGTGTCTCCTGCCTGTGTTGTTATAGTAAGTATTGGATCTCGGAGCAGTAGGTGGCTCTGGTTGAGGTTCTGCTTCTGCACCTTGCAAGTGAGATCCGGGACTCTGGGGGGAAGGTAAATTCGGCGTGGTGACCATCCTCAATATCTGCTTCTGATTTTGGGAGTTTGCGGAGATCAGGACTCTAACACCATGACTCTGTACTCAATTTACTCTGCTTTAGATAAAGAGGAGACTGAGATGTTTCGTATGATGAAGCGTACCAACTCTAACAAAAAGTAGCTAAGTGATACATGAGGAAACGTCTGGAAAGAGCAACAACGTCTGCTAAAAAAACAACAACAACAAAAAGAACAGACTATGCAGATATGGCTGAGACTTTGTGAGAAAAGGGAGTCAAAAGACGCTCGCTTTGTTATGATGGATAGACAAAGGGGCAACGGCGTCTGCGGAGCCACCATGCCCGTGGCGGACATTTATGTATGATATTTCTGTCTTTATCCAGGAGTTCCATAGGAGTGAGTGTATAATTGGGGGAAAAAATAGTCTGATTAGGTTATGCGCCTCAACTTGCAAGTGAGCAATGTGCACTACAGTAGTAGCACAGCTGCGGCCTCAAGTGACGATACAGTACTTTAGAATGTCCCGGTGCTATGATGGTACGGTACTTTCCGTACCAGATGTGTTTCCCAGTGGTTAACAACAAAAAGTGTGTTTTGTTCAAATGTACCGAATTAAAAAAGAACCATGCGACTGTCAAAGTGTGAATTGTTGATGGTTGTTGACTTTGTGCATGAGTAGCTAGCGCCCTTCTTTCTCCTCTTTTTCGCTCGGGCATTTGCATACTGGCTGGCATACTGGACTGTAACCCCACGTCCGCGCTAGTAGTGTAGAGGCTACAGTAGCACCAACCTAGGCCAGAGTGTACTACTACTACTGCTACTACTACTACTTGTACTACTTACTGGACCACCATGCCCCGCCCTGAAGAAGTACTTGACTTGACTTGACTTGACTTGACTTGACTTGACAGGACCTGGTAATTACGAACATCACCACTACTGCACCACACTCTTACAGTTCACAAACATCCGCAGAGCGCCTTAAATTGAATCCAAACTTCCACGAATAAACTCCCCAACCAGCACCAACCAACAAGCAAGCACATCTTCCTGCGACCAAGCACTCCCGCCCTTATGCCTGGCACCAGTTCCATAAATATAAGCTCTTGAAGAGCGTGGGCATGCGCACACCATGCCTCTCCCACCACGATTGTTTGCTGGGGACGAGGAGCTGGGGAAAAAGGATGATGATCATAGGCCGGGCATGAAGAGTCCCTATGGATTATGGACAGCGTCACAACATCGTCGCGCTCCAAACCGACGGAGCGTTAAGAGATTGCTTATTGTTGCGACCACGTTGATTGGGCTCTACTACTTTTTCAAGAATATGCCAACCGACTTAACACAGCCGCGTCCACGCCCAACCTATACACATACAGACTCGAAGATGCCGTCTGCTGGCAGTCATAGTTCAGGATCATCGACTCATAAGGCGGGTAGAAAGGGAGAACTGGAGGAACAGCCACAGCACTATTTTGATGGTCCCATAAAGTTCTATCAGCTGGCAACGACATTGCATGCTCTTTCAATGACCAAGGGTGGTGATCAGGTCAATAACAATGTGGTAATGGTGACCTGATCCTTGCCTTATGACAGCATGCTGATCGCATTTTCGTAGCTATTCGCTGCTGCAAGTCTGAAAAGCGTGTCTACTCTTCTTCCAATAGCCTGTGAAATGGCCGAGAAAAAGCGAAGCTTTGTGTTAGTGAATATTCATCCACGAGGAAAACATGTAACTGACTGGCCCGAAGGCACTTTGCTGTGATGGGAAGAGATACTCTTTCAATGGACATAATAAAAGCTGTAAATGGGCTTGAAGATGGCTGCAACATATTATATCATGGTAGCACACCCACCCTTTCTAGCGATTTAGGTGCATGAAGATCTAATGTGAGACTAGACGCAAGACCCGATTATTCCGTTGAGAGTACTGAGTTCCGGATGGCTGTGAGCACATCTGCTGCTCTTGGCCATATAAATACATTTATGCATCCTCAAGCTATTTTAGTACGAGTCTAGCCTCTTACAAGCGAGTATAGTGGCTAACATGATTCCAGGTGGATGGCTCTGAGGAGGAAGAAGCTTTTTTCATGAGAGGTATCAAAGATCGAGCTGGCTCCATTGGACAAACAGTCATTGAACTTCCTGGAAATACAGAGCAAAGCCTGCTCTGGATTACAGAATTAGACGCTGCTTCGTTAAGCTGTAAGTCTGCTGTAGTCCCTACAACAACTAATCATGTCTTGTTTTCATGGACAAGTAGTAACTGACTTTTCATAGCCTGGAACAGGTTCACTGTCGATATACTTGTACATGCACCTCCCGCAGCTTCTGGCTCACTCATAAGATTGCTAGAGTCTTTGAGAAAAGCTGACTATTTCTCATCTCTACCACCTCGGTTGACGATCGACTTACCACAGAAGATTGATGAGCCAACCAGGCGATACTTGGAGAATTTCAAATGGCCACCCAGCAACGTTGCATCACATAGAGCTGGCAGCCAGCTTTCGCTCCATCATCGAATCCCACAATATAGACTAACACCAGAAGAGAATAACATTAGATTTCTCGAAGCGTTCTGGCCAGCAGACCCAAGCTCGTCACATGTTTTGGTTCTTTCATCAGAAGTTGAACTCTCCCCTGTTTACTTTCACTATCTCAAATTCACTACCCTGGAATATAGATATTCCACGGCACAAAGAGATGCAGCTAGAAATCTGCTAGGCATAAGTCTTGATTTGCCATCTACTTATCTTAACGACTCTGCCGGCTTTGAAGCCCCTGTCGACGAAGACCTCGAAGGGTCAAGTGACACTGCTGGCTATTCCGCGCCATTCCTGTGGCAGGCACCTAACAGCAATGCCGCTCTCTACTTTGGCGAGAAATGGGCCGAACTTCATGATTTCGTCTCCCATACATTGAAGGCTCAACATAAGTTGCCTACGCCGACGACTTTAAATGAGAAGCTTGTCAGCAAAACTTTCCCCTCTTGGCTGGAGCATGTGCTGCAGCTAGCTCGTGCTCGAGGATACTGGATGCTATATCACACCTTTAGCAGCACTAATTCTCTCGCCACCATTCACAACGAGCTTTATCGCATCCCCGAGGAATTCTCGAAGGACACGGAGGGTGAAAATGAACATCTCGATCCGGGTGCTGGCCCCGATGCAGAGCTGACTGCTGATCCAGCACATCATCTATCACTCAAGCACACTGAGACACCACTGTTTTCAACCACACTACTTGGTGCTATGAGCGGAATGCTGCCAGAGGTCAAAGATATGCCTCTGTTGAGCTGGGACGGGGAACAGATCTCAAGACCGGAACTAGAAAAAGGAGCTGTGGAGTACAGCAGGATCTTCCGACGTGAAATTGGAGGGTGTGAGATCTTGAGCCCAGAGAAACAAAGACTTGATCTTATGGCTGGTGACCTTTTCTGTCTGAACGAAGGGGATAACGTGCCTCTGCCCGCGCCGAAAATGGAGGCGGATGAGCCTCCTGCACCAGCAATAGAGCCCGAGCTGGCTGGGCCTTCTAAGACTTCGGATACTCTTGAGGGTACTCTCAATATACCGACCGACGCGCCTGTTCTTGTAAAAGGGGCTCGGTAGGTCCCCCGTAGTATTTTTAAAGATACCTTATTAGCTGCACATTTACCATTATATGTATGCAAAATGACTCCTACGCTATGCAATTGAGACGCCCAAATATGACCAACCCAATCCTAATCTCCCAATGATCTCTTTGATTTCGTTGCTAGGAAAAGAACGCAAACGACAATAATGGCAAAGGCAATGACTCCAAGAATCTGGGTAACGTTAGCACGTATGTTACCGAACTCTCCGCTAAACTCAAAGCCAGCAAATGCAACGTACAGTCTGAGTCTTCCATCCCGTCTGCACAATGGCAGCCCTGCGACTATACTTATTAACAGTCTTCACATAATTCCCAAAACCCAAGGCCAAACATGCCACGGACAGTATCCAAAATACCACCCCCAACGGTTTCGCCATGCGCAGCTCGAACTGGGTGGGTTGGCGTTTGAGGTGGAAGGAGATTACAATGGCGATGCTCACGACAGCCATATAGATGCTGAGGCGGAGGTAGGAGAGGAAGGTGCGCTCATTGGCGCAATGGTCGCGGGCATCGCTGTCAGTGTTGTCGAAGAGTAATGGACCGAGGAAAGGAACGGCGCAGAAGATGGAGTCGCCGTGGTGCCTAGATGGAGGTTGATTAAGTGTCAGCGCGCTGATTGATATATGCGCATACGTGCCGGTATCATCATTGCGGTATGCAGGTTACCAGCAACGGCCCCATCTTGCCTGCCCCGCGGTGTGGACCTAGGTGAGATTTTGAGACTACTTACTCGGCGACATTGACTGGTTTGGGAGGGATTGGATTGTAGAGTGGACGATAAGTGTTGGTGCGAGTTGCTTCTTCTATGTCGCCTGGTTGAGGCATGTTCAATCTGTGTTGGTTCACCGATTCAAGATTCAGTCAATGGCCATGGGCTTGAGGTTGTAGGATGCTGGGGGGGGGGGAGAGGGTACCCTAGTGACGGGCGACAGGATTCAACTGTGGCGTGGCTCGTGACAGGCAAAGGCCGGCCGCCGCAAAGTCTTGGTTCGTCGTCAACTGGGAACTTGGGAAGTCATCGGTTGGAGCCGAGTTTTTAGATTTTTTTTTTTCCTTTTCAGATTGAGTAGCGTTCATCCTGTCTTCGAACTTTTTGAGAAGGCTTTGATGCTTTTTGCTTTGTCTTTGCAACAAAAATTAATTAATTAATTAATTAAATTAAAGATGTTTGCAACATTTATCAGTCTTCTTCTTTTTTTTGGAAAAAAAAAATTAAATTAAATGTCTTTTGTTTACTCCTCAATAAGTCTTTGTCAAATATCGGCTGGCCTTTCTTTTCATGGGGTCTCTCCCCAAACTCACCTAATTTGTCCAATGTCGATAGGACGGATGCATGGATTTACACAATAGCTTGGAAAAATCGGCGAGCGATAAGGATGGGCTAACCGCTTTAAGTAACTTTACCCTGCCGCGGCGGCGATGGATAGTGGGGAAGTTTTCCTGATACCTGTAGGACCTTCCGATAGCGATAAATAAATGATAAATAATGGTAACATGGGATTTTCGGGAATTCCTTCTTTTCCTTCTATATAGCTAGGCACCTCCGTGACTGCTCTTGCTCTTGCTCTTGCTCTGGATCTGGCTCTGGCTCTGGCTTTCCTCCTTCTCCTCCTCCTCCTCCTCCTCCCTCTTCTTCCTTCCTCCCTCTTCCCCCTCCCTCCTCCCCCAATTGCTGCTGCTGCTGTTGATTCCCTAAAACAACACAACACACAGAGAGACACACGCACACACACGCACACACACGCACCCACTGCTGCACTCATTATTTGTCTGCTGCAAAATCTGACAGATACTCACTCTACCATCTGAATTGGCCTGCCCCAAAACCCCATTGCTTGGTTCTCTTCTCGTCTCTCCTCCTCTCTTCTCCTTATCTGCCAGCAACCATGCCTTCTCTACCTAAACCCATTTCCCAGCATCCCACATTCCACGCTGGCTCTCTTTCAAGATCTCCCTTTGGCACCTCCTTCGGTGCCTCGTCTCCAATCGCTCAAGCCTCCATAGAACGGGATCTTGAAGATGCCTTGGACGACGATGACGACTACCTGGATGGCACCCCAGATTCGGAGGGTGGCTCAGAAGCTTCCACTATTCGTCCTGATGAGTTCAGCCACTCTCTAGCGAGCACTTTCAGACGTCCTAGTATTGTCGCCTATGGCGGACCCAGAGTTTCAGTAGCATTGCATGATCCCCGCGCAACCCTCACCAGGAAAGAGAAACAGAAGGCAAGAAATGAGGAGCTGAGTCTGTTGCGGGATAACCACCAGTTGCCTCCAAAACATGGCGTACCTACCGAGGAACGCGGTCCACTTGTTCGCATGTACAAATGGTTTTTCAGCACCAAGGTCCGCGAGCCAGAAGCTGACGAGGAGAATCCGTCGATGACTTCGGGGCAGAGTCCATTTCTCACTCCCCAACCTACCGAAACCTCAGCTTTATTACCACAACCTATCCTCGAATCTGCCAGAACACAACACGAAAGATTGAACCGACAATGGGAGGAAGCAGTTGCAGCGGGTAAGATCAAGACGACATGGCAACGAGAGTCCAAGACGCTTATCCAGTACTCAAGCCCTTTAATTGTCACATTTTTCTTACAATATAGTTTGACGGTGGCTTCAGTTTTTACAGTAGGACATATTGGGAAGGTCGAGCTAGGAGCCGTTTCCTTGGCCAGCATGACCGCAAACATTTCGGGATATGCGATATATCAGGGATTGGCCACGAGCTTGGATACACTCTGTGCTCAAGCGTACGGATCTGGCAAGAGACAACTCGTTGGCCTACAGTTACAACGAATGGTTTATTTCCTTTGGCTGCTCACCATCCCGATTGGCATCATATGGTATTTTGCCGAGCCAATCCTGGGCCTCATTGTTCCAGAAAGAGAGTCTGCTAGGCTGGCAGGCCTCTATCTAAAAGTTCTCCTCCTCGGCGCTCCTGGATATGCAGCATTCGAGAGTGGAAAGCGGTTCGTACAAGCACAGGGACTGTTCTCTGCCACCACTTACGTCCTTTTGGTGGCTGCGCCATTGAATGCACTCATGAATTGGGTGTTCGTCTGGAAATTCGAATGGGGCTTCATTGGTGCTCCCATCGCTGTATCTGTCACAGATAACTTGCTACCCTTATTCTTGTTCTTATATGTGTACATCGGTAAGCCCCTAATTACTACCGATATTATCTAGAACGAGTAGATTGATTCTTAAATAGTCGATGGGCGCCAGTGCTGGGGTGGTTTCACTACCAAGGCATTCAGAAACTGGGGTATGTTCTATATTCTGGTCTTATCAGAGACGATTCCTAACAAAGCATTTCTGTAGGCCCTATGATCAAGCTTGCTCTCCCAGGTCTCTTGATGGTCGAAGCGGAGTTCCTTGCTTTTGAGGTCCTTACTCTGGCATCGAGCTACTTTTCAACAACGCATCTAGCAGCTCAAAGTGTTCTCAGTACTATAACTGCCATGACTTTCCAGCTTCCTTTCCCGATTTCCATTGCGGCTTCAACTCGTGTCGCAAATCTCATCGGAGCGACTTTGAGTGATGCGGCAAAAATGAGTGCTAAAGTCGTAAGTGCAAACAATGGTCCTCCCAGTCATGCCTCCACTAAAAGACATACAGACAATCGTAGCAGCTACGTGTGTTGGTATTTTCAATGTGATCCTTCTGTTCTCTCTCCGCAACTTCATTCCTCAACTTTTCACGAACGACCAGGGTGTCATTGATATAGTCGCCAGCGTCCTTCCGATTTGTGCCGCCTTCCAGCTCTTTGATGCGTTGGCCTGCAACTGCAATGGTCTCTTGCGAGGTCTTGGCTTTCAAGAGATCGGTGGTTGGGTCAACCTTGTTTGCTACTACGTAGTAGCCATGCCCATATCATTCGGAACAGCATTTGGTCTTCATTGGGACCTACTGGGACTGTGGACTGGTGTTGCTATCGCTCTTGGCTTGGTAGCTGCTGCGGAAGCATACTTCATTTTCACTGCCAATTGGGAACGGGCCGTTGAGGATGCCAAGGACAGGAACGCAATGGGATGAGTTATGTTTTTATGGGATTCTGCAATTTTACGGTTATTGTTTACGTTTTCCGTGTGTATAGAGCGTGCATATATACCTTGATGGGATTGTTTGGTCGATTATAGCTAGGGTTAAACATGGGTAATGACGAGATGAGCTCCTGCATACTTTCCGATACGGATAGAATATAAATCTTCTCCAGGAACTCTGTGCCGACTTGAGTTTGCACCCCCTCGGATAGCGTAGATCACGTCGACCTCAATCCACGTACGTGTCTTATTGGGCCCATTCCCAGAATGACAACCCTTCTGAAAAGCTTATCAAAACAACAAAAACATTTAAAAAGCTCCCAAGGGAGATGAAAACCGAGCACAGCAGAGTAGTTTCCTACTACAGGCTGCAAATAAAATATCCACACAAGGTAAGGGACTCACGTTAGGTTTGCGATCTAAATATATAGATTGATCTCAGGTAGGTAACAGAGTTACTCAAATAAGCGAGTAAAGAAAGTAATTTACTATACCAAGGTGCTTTGCAACTATTATTCTAAGGGATGAATGCGAAGAGAGGTGTTTCTAACGATGGTTAGAATTTTATAACAGGAATGAATTCCTAGATGGCGTGGTACCTTATGTATGACTGACTCGAGGGTTTTGGTGAAGGGGTTGGTTGGGGTCGGGGGCTGGTCCTTTTGCCTCTGTCATTGGTTGGCTTCTAGCGTGGATGGATAGGTAGTTGAAGTGTTTTAGAGGTGGGGTCGGGTTTGATTGGGGTTTATTTTGAGAGGAGATAGATATTTTGTCCCTTTCGTTGATTTGTAACACGCCTTTGAGGGCATTGTTGAAGGGGAGGGGCGGTCTTGAACGTTTCTAATATATATAGATATCCCCTAACGTGTTATAGATGCTATTTTGTACAGGGATTCGACGCTCTAAGAATTTTTGCCATCAAATAACGTATGTGTTTTGCTGTGCTCGTCCTACTAGTCCGTGCCCATGGCATCTAGCACACTAGGGGATACCTTTTTGATTAAGGAAAAACTAAAAAAAAAAATTATGACTATTGTATTGTGCTTTCTTCTATAAAGTGTAGCGTGACCTGGCTATGACTAGGAGTCTAAAATAACAGGAACATAGGAGTATGGTCACTTACCTGGTCTGAGTTACCCACTTGATTTAAGGCACTCGCTTAGTTTGAATTACCTGCCTACCTTCTAGGCTTCTAAAACTTGGGTTTAGCCAAGTAAGTCACTTACCTTGGCTTTGATTTAAAATAAAGTAACTCACTTAGTCTGAGTAAAGTATTTGATTCAGGCATTTGATTATTGACTTGGCACCAGGTATCAATTCTTAGCGCTATATTAATGGCGCTCTTTAAGGTATTACCACCTTTGTAAGTTATGGCCTTTGAGCTGTGCTGAGGAGAGGCGTACTCTCATTCAACCCATCGGCTCCCACCGGCCCGCCCTCGTCATCTGTTTCGATATGGCCATTTTGGGTGGGCGTATAACCAGTTGTGAAACCTCCATTCAAGGACTAACAAACCAGATTAGCAATTAAAATTCTTTTTCACTTATTTTGCAGTAGGAGATTCTGCTTACCTCTTCTCCAGCATCCTCTCGTCTAGCCTTTACCTCAAAACATATCCCCATCACCAGCAGACAGCCTTGCAAGCATCCGGTAACAAGGTACACACCCCAGGAACTCCATCCCTCAGCACCTAGTCGTGCTGCTAAGCTACCAGCCCAAACGAAGCTGCCAGGGGTCTGTATGAGCATCATTGGTATGCTCAGACTTCCAACGTGCCCGAGGCTATATGTCGTCCAAATTTGAGGGAGATACTGAATTGCTGCGAGAGTAGTAGCCATGATGCCTAGTATATTGGCCCATATTCCGAGGTGCTGCGGCCTCGAAAATATCAATGCAACGCTGACCCATATGACAAGAAGGCCATGGACCAAACATATTATAGCGACCGAAACTGCTGTTCGCCAGGTATGTTGCTTTGCACCAGTGATATGAGTCGCTTCAGCATTTCGAGGGAAGAAGACGAGAAATAAAAGCAAACTGCCATAAAATGACGTTAGCATTGATCTGGAAGGTCGGGGTTTCTAGAGATTCGCCACAACTCACATCACACTGAAACAGAACCACTGCACTCCCACCTGTGCAATTCCGAGAAGCCCAGCAGCACACTCAAACGTGCTGACGGTCTTACAGCATGCTACATCCGCACGAGACGCAGGAAGCACCAGTATATTCGCAAACCCGCAGGTTCCTGAGGTCGTGCCGAGGAGTATAAAGTATGGCGAGATTCCCTCTGATGTTCCACGAGCGATGATACGATAGTGTTGGGGAAGGTAGGAGACGAGAATGCCGAGAAGGATAAAACTACAGTCTTATCAGCAAAGAAAAACGAATACAGTGAGGTTGGGGTGTTGTACATTGACAGCGCGAGGTTGAGGTAGCTAGGCGCCTGGAGCTTCTCGCAACGGTCTATCAGCAGATCCGCAAAGGCCTCCATGGTATATGATTAGAGAAAAAAGTTATCTTGGGCGTATTATTATTGAAAACTATCCATGGACCAACAGCATTGACGGTGAGTGATGGATGTTGAGGTCATTCCCAAGAGGGCCAGGGTTGTCAACAGGTACCGCCAACATGAAAGCTCGCCCTCTGTCAAAGGGTTCACCCGGGTGTGGGTTAAACTGAAGTTCGGGTCACTATATAAAATGGCCTATTTAAAATAATAGTTTAAAAATCAAATAAAAATATAGAATTATAATCTGTAATAATCAGAGCAGTTTCCCCAAGTTTTATTCTATGTAAGGCCGTTGTTCTGAAGAAATATTAAAAAGTAATAAATTGTACTATATTTTTTGCCCTCCAAAAACTAGCCTATGTCCAAGCTCTGGTTTAGCCCACACCTGGGTGAACCCTGCTAGCGGGCTGCACACCTGACTTCGTGATGTGTTCAACCTAAGGCTGTTCAAGGCTGCGAAAAGCGTGGCACGCCTGAAGCTCATTGCGTGTTGTTGTTGTTCGTGACAACAACAAATATTTTGGCAACTCCTCGTCTTAAGATCAGCAACCTAAATTAGCAAATCAATGGCATGAATATTAGTATTGTCCGGGACAGTAATTACTGACTTAATTTACCTATCCTTTCCATGGCGAATTATGTCTTGCCAACTCATTGGATGCGTCGACTGGCTTTGAAAAGACGCGCTGAAGCTTTGAGAGCAGACACAACATCGGTTTCCTTTCTATAACATATCTCATCACATTAACATAGCATTCGCCTTTTTGATTGATTTCGAGTGGAATCTGTGAGTTAACACAACTTAGTAACTACTATGACCCGAACCTTTGAGGACGATTATAGTGTAGATGTGTGGTATGCTAATATAGTCTGCCAAAAAGACAATCCGGATTACAACAACATAGCAGAATGCTATCAAGACGCAGAACTGAATCCGAGGTTGAAGTGGATGGGGGTGTCCCTCTTGTTACTCGAGTACCCAAAAAGAGTGCGAGGTAAGTTGCTTATTCTTCTCTTGGTCCACGTAAATGCAAAGCTTGAAATGGTTATAATGCAGTAATCTTGGGTTAGCAAGCCAAGTTAAGCATGGAAAGAGCAAATCTTTGACAAGAGGCTCAGCTAATCGACTTATAGCAGGACGATTACCGTTTTCCAATCACCTGGGCTGGTGCTAGATGCACGCCTCATCGTTTTCAAGCAAGAGTTCCATGTCCATTCGTTAATCCCGAAGTTACACTCTGGTTACTTTCGAAAGTTTCTCAATTCTACGGGAGAGCCTGATCCGCCCCCAAGCACTACATTCCGCTATGACTACGTCTCAGTACTGAGTGAAGACGACAATACTTTGGTCTTGCTACCTGCTGTCGAATTACGTTTAAGTGTTCTTTGTTATCTTCACTGAATTCTGACCATATTTAGGCAAGTAAAAAAGCTACTATATTTAAACGATCAAGTGCTTCCGGGAGATTAAATGTAGCTACAGAAGTTGAAGCATTTCGGAAGCTCTTATGCGCCATGTATAATAGGCCTTACTCAGTTCTCTTACTTGGCAATCCGAATGGGGACCGGAAAGCTTCGCGAGTTGGGTCGTTGAGCAACCAACAGAAGAGCTTTTGCTCCAGATCAGAATCGTCCCATCGCTAGACTTGGAGCCTGCCATTGACAATGGCAGCGCTAACTGACTCGGTTCATAAAGTCCAGCTGCTACCGTAGGAATGGACAACGGTACAACTGCAGCGTCCTCGTTTAATAATGAATAATGACAATCCACCCAATCCAAAACTCTGTTCAAAACCCATCTAGATAGTACCAGGATCAAAAAAGACACTAAACTGTCCATTAGAAGAAATAAGAACGGAGTTTCCATGAGAATCGTCAATATAAGCATACTCAGTACCAACAGCACTAAGTTCATAATTAAGAGTAATATCATCATCAGTAGAACCTTCAGAAGATGCTGCTGTGAAGGCTGCTTAAGAAAAAATGTAGGTGGAAAGCGTCACTTATTTGTCCTTCATCTGAGAATAAAATGTCTGCCAGTCCACGACATACGAGCGGTTATTGTGGATTGACATGGGGTGTTCTCTCGATTTCCAAAGATACACACATGAAATGCAGAGCCATCACAGTAAGAACTATCGGTGGTAGCCAGAACGGTAACAATGTGTTCGGGTATAACGCCTTAGAGAAAATAAGCTCAGCAATCATCTTCATTCATTAGTATGATCCTGCACTTACCGGGTCTGGTGAGCGTGCGAGCAAGAAGGAATAGATGTAGCAGCCCATTTCAAGCGTGAAGCGTTCGCTACACCATTGGGAGGCGTGGCAGAACCAGGCAACTGAAATCATTCAGTATAGGCAGAGTTGTAGTTTCGCACGAAGTGCACACAATGTTGCATAAAGATCTTGAGTTCATGGTGTGGAGAGCCTCCTCTTACAGGCTGTTACTCCGTACTGGCTTCACAGACTCTATAACAGACACTAGGCTATAGATATGACGGATAATACCCTAGGACAGAACCTGTGCAGGTACAGTCTTTGGCAGGGCTGAAAATGTTTAACTACGCCGCTTTTTATGAGCAGTAGGCTATAATTAACATCTGGCCAGAGGACAGTGTAAAGAAAATTTGAGGATTAGGTAGACAACCATCAGGGAGCCCACTCACTCTACGGCACGAATGCCTAAGCGATGCATGCGGCGTTGTTAAGGTGTGGGTGTACCAGCAATCATCTAAAGGACTACAATACCCGCGCGTATCTAGTGGTGATGTGTGTAGCTGACTGACTGATGTGAGACTTCATCCCTATTGTCGGCGTTAGCTTTCCACAAACATTTGTGGGCAGAAATACTTCGAGGCTTAGGACTGGACTCACAAACCAAGGTAAGATTACAAAGGATGCTCTTAGTTTGTAGGGAGTCACTGAGGCTTTGGGATATTGTCATTCTGTCGGCTAATAAGTTAACATAACGAATAACCGAATGTTCGTTATCTATTAGCAATAATATACCTGTCATTTACCGAGAAATGACAATATCGATACTCTCCATGTGTGTTGCTAGCTCAGCCACGGCAATTTTTTTACGTAGCTACAATTTTCTTACATTTTAAAAATTTAATATAATAAGAATAACTGAAGAGATAATAACCTAATTCATTCAATATAA